>VZTT01010553.1:81854-105695 GCA_013400855.1 Buphagus erythrorhynchus | reverse complement strand
ACCCTTGTGGTCTGTAATTCTTCTCTCAGAGCTGGCAGCCTTTCCCATGGGCTGAGATCAAAGGCACAGGTGCCATTGGCTCCCTGCCATTGTCCTCGAGCCCCCTGCCAGGGTCACAAACGATCCAGGCCAGCCAGAGGGATGTCCTGGACTCCCACAGCAGGGCAGCTGGAATGCTGCTCCTGCATCCCTCAGCTGAGCCAGAGGGCTCTGCAGGGTCAGGAAGGTGAGGATCCACCTGAAGGAAAGTTGGATTCATTCTGGGAATTCCAAAGCTGATGTTGTCAGTTTTGTTGGGCAGGGAGCTTTAACCAGCAGGAGCAGCAAATTGGGTTTAAAGCCTTTCAGTTCTGTGTCAGGAAAGGAAATAAAACATGAACCTGCCACCTTCCCTTCCTGCAGCTCTGCTCTGCCAACGTTCAGTCACCACTCATTCATTTCCTTGAGGCAAACTCGTGTCCCCATTGAGGCAGGGAGCTCAAAAACTTCATCACCAACAGGCTGTGCAGCTTTCTGAGGAAAATTTGCTTTTTCAGCTTTGTTTCCTGTAGATGGAAGCTTTTAAAAAGAATGTGGTCTTTTTCTTTAAAGCAGCACTTTTGAGAAATGTCTTTTCTTTTCTTTATGGGCAAAAAATACATTTAAAGGGGTGTGGAGGGTTGATCCTGGCTGGTGCCCATCAAAGATACTCCATCACTCCCCTCCTCAGCTGGGCAGGGAGAGAAAATGTAATGAAAGTCTCATGGATAGAGATAAGGACAGGAAGAGATCATTCACCCCTTGCCCTCAAAACAGGCTTGACTTTGGGAAATTATTGAATTTTTTACCAATCAAATCAGAGTAGGGCAGTGACACCCCATGTGATCACAAGTTTTCTTTGACTTTGAAATGTCAAATTTTGACTAAGCTGTTTTGTGGAAAACTTCCCAGCAGAGCTGATCCCTTTTTGTTTGCAGAGGTGTCACCCAGGATTCCTCTGAAGTTCACCAGCCCTATGAAATTCTGTTGAGTAATTTGCTTTCCAGCAAATTTCATGGCAAGAGAAAGCATTTCTAATCTCAACAGAGGAGGAGTCATGCAGGAGTTTGGTTTGACTCTGAATGGTTGTGTTTAACACAGCTTGTCCCAGTGCACGACTTCAGCTTTTCCATGGCTGAAATTGTGCCTTTGTTGTTACAGCAATTGTCTTTTTTTTGAAATGCTTTATCATTTCAGGATGAATAGTGAAAAAAAAACAAACAGGTATAGAAGTAACTTCAGGAGTGTGAATAGAGATACTCAAAACACCATGTTTTACTCTTTATTTGCATATCCTGAAAAATTCTCTATTCCCATCCTCTCTTCCATAGTTGTTCCCCATGGCTGGATTATTTTAGTCAATATTTTCACTTTTCCTCTCATTTCCATCAAACCTTACTACATTTCTAACCTTATAACCCATTTCCCCAGCTTCTGTCTCAGGGGCCAGCTCTCATTTGTCCTGAATACAGACCTCTAAGTGGAAAATTACAGAGTGTACAGCAGGGCTGCCAGGAGGTTTGTCTAAGGAATCCATCTTCAGGAAGAAAGCTGAGAAATTCACATTAGGATTCACATTTCTTCAACTCCTGTGTGCATAAACTCCACAGTAGTAAATTCATTTTGTGTGATGAGGTTTAGGCTGTGGTAGTAGCTCAGGATTGCTAAGATGAGTTCAGTTTTTAGCTAGAAGGTATTAAACAATAATAAGAAATAAAATCCTAGCAGCCAGGGTTTTTTTTTTCCTGACTGATGAGGATTTTGGAAGGGGTTTCCACTCTGGGGGTAGATGTTTTTATTTACTGTACAACTCCCAGATGCCATGAGGGTGTGGTTTTGGGAGCCCAGACCTGGAGATAACTCAGCCTGATTTGCTCTTTGACCTTGTGCAGCTCCTGTACCTGTGCCACAAGCAGCATTTCCACATCATTAAATGGGAGTTCATAAATATACTACCAGTATGCTCCTGTGGTTTTTTGCAAAGTTTTATTCAGCTCTTAATATTTTTGCCCTTTCCAGTCTTGATTGCTCAAGCTCCTCTCATTTTTTTACTACGTTTTGTCTCAGTAGGAACAGACTCCATTTTTTAACATCTGGTGTTGAAGGGCATCAGGATTTAAAAGCTAAGAAATGCAATCAGATACAGGCTACATCTTCTTATGTAACTGCCCAAAATTTTCTTCAGCATCTGTATTTTTATAAGCTTTCCAAGTCAATGGAATGTGGTTTCAAAGCCTGGGAGAAGGATCCAAAGCACATCTGTCCCAGAGCCAGCTGTGCTGTGCAGGGCCAGGAGTGGGACTGGCTGATCCTTGCAGGTCCCCTCCACCTCAGCAGATTCTGTGCTTCTATATTAGGTTTAGAATTGATTTTGGAAAGAGTTTGTAATCTTCAAACAGTCACTCTGTGCCTTTATTTCATCAGGCTGGTAGGAAGGAAGCTTTTAAAGAGCATCAAGAAAATGAGTAGTGCTGGACATGAAAGATCAGATGGGTAAATTCTCATTGCTGCCGTGATTAAATCCCACTCCACAGTTTTAATGACTTATGTTTCATGGGTCAAATAGCTCCATAATTCATAACTGGATAATTCTCTGCCTGGTAAACTGATCATCTTTTAAATTACACTGCCGTTGTATCAGTGAAGAAAAATCAGTAAAACCTATTAGAGATAAGATTATCTGAGCTGCTTTTAAACTGGAAATATCTCCTTGTGTGAGGAATGATTGTGTTTTTCACTCTGGTTGTCTTGCAGTGGGTTATGAAAGGCAGGAAAAGTGCTGTAGTGAACTCAAAAGCAGGCAGCCAGAAAGGGATCAGATGCTCCAAGTCAAACTGCAGGCAATAATGTCATTTATGAGGCAGCAATCTCAGATATTCAGAGTCCAGTGTTACCTTGGTCTACCTGAAGTCTTTAATCTAGGTGATCACCTCATTATCATTTCCTGATTGTCCCTTACTCCTTGTTAACTCTGAGACCCTTGTAGATATTTTCTTGCTCCCTGTGATTTGTTCTGCTAAAAATGTCCTTAATAATATATGGGAACATAAAAAAAAAAAGAAATCTACGACTCCTGCAAGGATTATTATTACATCAAGGGATTCCTTTAGGCACTTATCATTCTTTATGGGTTCATCCTCACCCTTGCATACAAATCAAGCTCCTGCTTAGTATTCAGAGCAGGGAAGGAGCTCAAAGAAAATAGACAAAGGAGCACTTGGGTTGCTAATATTGGCTATAACACTTCCTAAGCATGGGATAATGGTTGGGATGGGAACATCTCCATCAGTCCAGCACAGGTGGAATGTGGGGATGGCTGAAGCCTGGAGGAGCAGAACACTCTTGGGTTGTCTGTCTGTTGTAGGGGGATTATTCTGGCTGCTTATTGGGATATAACAGGATGATATATTCAGATATAACACACAAAAGGCACAACCCAGGGGGATTTTTCATGTGTTGCAATGCAGGTGCTGCAATACTGGAAATCCTCTCTTGTATCAGCTGCAGTGAGCAAAAACTGACCTTAAAGGCTTCAGCAAATGCATTGTCCTCATGTGGACAGGGACAAAGAGGCTGGAAATGCAGCTGGAGCTACGGGGGAGCAGGGAATTAGGGAGCACAACTTGAGGGGTTGCAGTAGCAGCCTACAGCTCCTCTCTGATCTCTGCTGTCTGTGAGCAGGGCCAGGAGCCAGGGAATGGCTGGAGCTGTGCCAGGGGAGGTTTAGGTTGGGTATCAGGGAAAGGTTCATCCCCAGGGGTGCTGGCACTGCCCAGGCTCCCCAGGGAATGAGCACAGACCCGAGGCTGCCAGAGATCCAGGAGCATTTGGACAATGTGCCCAGAAGACAAAAAAAAAAAGAAAATGTGGGGTTTATTTGCCATTTGATCATTATTTTTGCCTGCTGGGGATGGGAAACCTTGCAAGCCCTTCCTCCTGTGCCAGGCTCTCACTCTTTGGTGAGTTAAGATGTTGCTCAATAAAGAGTTTCTGAAGAATTAATTTAATTTACTTTTTAATAAGTCTCCAAGTCAGTGGACTGCCACTGCTTTCTACAGGATTTGGAGTGAAATCTGTGTCCTGCTGTCTGCCCAGACATGGGATATGTCCCTTGATTTAGTTCAGGGAGTGGCAATGTCCCACTGTCCACATGGGATCAGGCCATGCTTTGGGCCATGCTGATGTGCTGGTTTATGTCTCTTGCAGGACCTGGGCCTTCAGTGAGGAATTCAGGGTCAGTCTGGATTCTAAAGTTAATTCTGAGTGTTTGCTCATCACTCCTGAGGTCTGTTTGTGCATGGACTGGAATTGGGAAAGCAGTACAGGGGAAATGGAGTTATCATCCAGTGTGGGCAAAATACTGATGGTGTCCACATGGAGAAATGTGCTTCCACAGAGGGAAGGTGGCCTTAGCTGTGCTCCAGCAGAGCTGTCACACTCCAGGAGCCAGGTCCTCCCTGCATGAGGGGTGCAGACCCCTGTCAGGTCCAGCTCTGCCTTCATCCACTGCCATTGTCCCCTGCAGGAGCATCCCCCCAGGCAGGAGCCTGCCAGAGACGATGGGGGAAGTCACAGAATCATCCAACAGTTTGGGTTGGAAGGGACCTTAAATCCCACCCAGTGCCACCCCTGCCATGGCAGGGACACCTCCCACTGTCCCAGGTGCTCCAAGCCCAATGTCCAACCTGGCCTTGGGCACTGCCAGGGATCCAGCGGCAGCTACAGCAAATCTGGGCACCCTGTGCGAGGGCCTGCCCCCCGTGCCAGGGAACAATTCCTGCCCAAAATCCCACCTAAACCCACCCTCCTTCAGCTTCAAGCCATTCCCTGTGTCCTGTCCCTCCATCCCTTGTCCCCAGTCGCTCTCCAGCTCTCCTGGAGCCCCTTTAGGCTCTGCCAGGGGCTCTGAGCTCTCCCTGGAGGTTCTCCTGTCCAGGCGAGCACCCCCAGCTCTCCAGCCTGGCTCCAGAGCAGAGGTGCCTCTTTGATCTGCTCTGGAATAATGATCTGGAGCAATTCCAGGTTGCCCATTTTTTGGCATTTCTCCTGTTGCCCAGTGAGGGCTCAGGGGTGGGAACACACTGAGTACATCTCTGCAGAAGAGCCCTTCAATCCCCCTCCCTGACCCAGTGCACTCCAGCACGGGCAGGCAATGGCTGTGCCACAGTCGGATGAGACTCCAGTAGATGATGGATGAACCAGGGGCTAAACAGTCATTTCACATCAGTTACCTGCTGGATTTTCCACAGAACTTTGCTCCCTGGGTCAAACAGCCAATTAGCTTAAACTGTCTGTAATTTGGCTGCCATTAGTGGAGTTGGGCTGTTCTCCCTGCTGGCTCTTTCAGAATGGCAGAGTTATTCTGCCAGAGCCTCACACTCCAATGTTATTTTTCATTGCAGACATGAAATAACCACGTTGTTGTCAGGCACCTCAGCTCTGTTCTGAAGGAACAACTCAGTGAAAGCATTTTCACAGTCCTGGGTGGCTGATGGTCTATTTACATCCCATTTCTGCTGCTTCTGACCTAATTAGATCCCTTAATCCTTCCAAACCCAAATGCTTCTCACTGGATCTCCAGAGCGTGTCCTATGGATGACCATTGAATTTCAAAGAAAAAGAATTCCTTTCACAGGAAGAAATCTCATGCAGTGCCACAAGGACCGTTCTGGAGAATCAAATTCTGTTTGATTTTTTTGCAGTTGTTTATTTTAACAGTATTCTCTGAATGAAAAACAGTGTGTCTCTCATTTTGCTGCTTCAGAGTAGCAAAAAAAAAAAAAAACCGAAATTCATTTTCTCATCTTTTGTAATTGATTTTTACTACATCCCGAGCACGCCTGGTGTAGTGCAGTTTATATCTCTCTGTAAGAGAATGCAGACAAATGTTTTTAAACTTGATTCTTTTCTGTATCAGGGAAAGAAAAAAAAACCACCAAACAAATGGGAGCAATTTCATGTCTGAAGCAGAAGGAACAGATTGTTTCTGTGTTGCAGATGTGCCTTTTACATAAGGTTTCTGCTTCCCCTGAGGTACCCCTGAGTCAAGGATTCTGCCCAAAATAGGTTGGGATGTGAAGCAGCAGCCTCTGTCAGTTTGTCAGGAAGGAAAGGGAAGAGTCAGGTTCACAATTACCCACCGAGATATAAACATGAGCTCTGCAAAGAGAGTCTTAATTAAATACAAAATCAAGGCAAACTCTATTTTTATTGCAAAGTTTCTAAGGGGAAGCGCAGCAAAAATGAACTTTATAAACCTGAGAATGGTTTTTGTGAGTTTGGTGTTAAAGGGAGGGAGGAAATGTAGTTGAATTTCTTCTGTCCTGGGATAAAAGGAAGAGGGATCAGCCCTGGGAGTGCTGGTTTGGAGTTGCCCCAGCTCCATAATGGAATGTTTTGTCTTGCAAACTTCCCAACAATGCTGCCCCACCAGCATTACACATCCTACTTAATATATTCATTGGGAGCTTATTATATAAATGAACATGTGCTAAATTTATCCGACTTTCTAATGGAAATTGTAAATTCAATTATAATAATTATCTACCTATCTCTGCTATTTCTTTCTGCCTAATTTACTTGCAGAATCTGAGCTCGGGTAGGTTTTGAGCTTGTTATTTATAGCATATATATTTAGCTTCTTCTCATTGTATTTGCATTGTCTCTGCTTTTCAGAACCAGGTTTTCAGGGCTGATTTGATTGTTCTCTGATCAATATGAAGGGGCTCATTTGGTTGAGAAATGCCTTTGATCTAATTGAATTGAGAATTATTGCCAATAGAGTGTTATTTAAATTCAAAATGGATTTGCACAAATGATGCTATCAGCAGAGTTGGATTTTTTTTTCCTGGTGATGAATATGAAGTTAAAGAGAGCAAAGCAGAGAGGAAAGTTTTCTATTTTGTGCTGTGTTCTTGAGGGGCACGTGATTTATGGAATTTGAAGGGAATGTCAGCTCCATGAGATGCTGGATTTTCTGCAGACCACCAGCATTTCCCAGAGCTTTCCCAGAGCCCTTGCCTGGATACAGGACTGTAATTGAGAAAGTTTTCAAAAGTCTTGGAATCTTCAGATCACAACTGATATTTATTCAGGTGCCTTAGCAGGAATTCAGGAGTTAACGTGCCAAGTTAAGAAGGAGATTTGCTCAGGTAGAGGAAATATTTAATGGTTCTGGCTGTAACACTTCAGAGGCAGATCAGCAGTGGCATTTTAATTAAAAACCAAACAAAATCTTCAATTTTGCATGTGGTAAAAAGATGAAATTCTTATTTTATCTGCCGTTCATAATAATCTGCGGACTTTTCTGACTCAGAAGTCGGGAGGGAACAAGTAGTGCCCAATTGGAGCCTGCTGTAGGAAATCATGGAATCATTTAGGATGGGAAAGGCCACTAAAATCATCCAGTCCAATGTTCCCCCAGCACTGCCAAGGCCACCAGTGACCCCTGTGCCCAGTGCCAGGTGTGGGTGCCTCTTTTCCAGGCAGGCAGGGAAGTGCAGACCTGGCACCTGGCTCCAGTGCCTCACTTTTGGTTCAGAGATTCTCACTCCACAGCAGATCAAACCCAATGGATTTCCAAGGTCTCAGAGAGCATTTTGAAGCCAAGGAGGAAGCTGGGAGCAGGCAGAAAGAGAGGCTGGGAAATGGAGAGTGGATGGAGCAGAATGGAGAGACAAGCTCAGGGCATGGCTCACCTGGTGGTGGTTTGGGATCCCTCTTCTTTTGCCTGGGGAGAGTTGGGAGGAATAAAGAAAGGTGTAAAATGGATTGGAAAGTGGTGCTGGCCAGGTAGGATACAGGAAAGAGATTCCAGCAAAAATCCAGCCTGCCTGGCTCAGCCAGTTTGCATTCCTAGCTTTCCCCTTAGTCTGTGATCAATAAAACTGTCTGGTGAAATCTCGGATTTGTAACTCCATGTAACTTCAAACCTGCTTGGGAGAGTGTATTTAGTACCTTAAAGGTTGTTTTTCTTCTGCTCTTACTCATCTCTGAAAACTCCCAGTCATGAGATTGCAGGAGCCCCAGGAGCTGCTCTGAGCAGGGGAGGGACTGAGATGTTCTGGCATCACCCTGAACCTCTCTTCTTTTTGGGGCAGCATCCTTGGATAGCTTTGAAAAGGACCAGTTTTGGTTCTGTGCACTTCCCTGGGGTTTCTCAGTTGTTTAAATACCAGGATCTTCCTGATCCTGACAATCCATCAGGAATGGCAGGTGCTTGGGCTGTTCTTGCAGAGGTGACCAAGGAATTTGGGCAGAGCTGTGCCTGTGTGGAGCCAGCAGCTGCTGCTGGCCTGGGTGAGGCAGGACAGGAGCAAACAACTGGAACAGCATCATTGGCCTTGGAGGAAAACAAAAGGTCCTGACTGGGGAGTGGGGGAGAATCTTAGAGAAAAATAAAGCCAGAGCAGCTGATGAGCTGTGACAGTGCAGCACAGCCTCTGGGAAACCTGTGCTGCCTGCACAGCCCAAATACTGGGGGAATCTGCCTGCAAATACAGCTCTTTCTGCAACAGATTTTATCATTTGTGTGTTTCAACATTAGGGAAAAAAAGTCTTAATTTCCATAATGGCTTTTTTAATTTGTCCAATTAGCTGGTGATTCTAACTGGGGATGCTCTTCTGTTGTGAGATATGTAAAGTGATTTAAAATACGTATATTTGAATGTTCTGCATTTATGTTCAGAGTATTTTAATTATAACTGTGTGTAATAGTAAATTGCGAGTTACTTACCTCTCTAAATGATTTTAAATTGTTTCTTTTTTTGGTTTTTTTTGTTTAAATATTTCTGTTCTAAGTGTGCAAAATCCAAAACATAATGGAAAAGCAATGAAGCCATTGCTTCAGCTTGGCTTTTAAGCTCTGAGTGCCTAGAGGCTGAGGGCAATCGATAGGGACCAAGAAATCAATATCCTATCATGATATAAAGTGGGGAATTATAAACTTCTCCAGTGCTTTCAAAAGATTTTTTTCCTTAAATATTGAGCTAATTAATCCCGAACTCTTGAGAGATTTTTTTTTCACAATCTAAAGTAAAAGTTCTATTTAAAAGCAATGGCCGAGAGCGTTGCGTGTTCACAGCAAATCCTGCAGGGAGAGGTTTTTGTGAGGCAGAGGGCTCCACACTTACCTGCTGCCTCTTGCACTGAGAGGTGACACAAAAACGTTCCAGAATTCCATTCATTCCTAATGATCTGCCCAAATTGGTTTCTTCCAGCACCTGCCTCCTCCACTCCCCAGCAAGACTCCGCCGCCGCCGCCTCCCAAGACGACGCGGAAGCAAACGTCTGTTGACTCTGGGATTGTCCAGTGAAGAAGGAAGCGGGTTTTTTTTCCAAAGATAAAGCTGTAACAATTCATTTCCCCAAGTATTTTATGGTCTATAATGTTTACCTCATTCAGGTGTGCAGTATCTAACATTTAGTGCAATGGTAACTCTGTAAGAAACCCAATTCTCGCCGTGTGTCGGAGCCAACACTACATCCCCCCGGTTTTGGGGTTGTTCCCTCCCATAACTTGAAAGAAATCTGGATTTCTACTTGAGACTGGGAACTCCATCAACTGACAGAACCCTCTTCCTAAACCTTCTCCCTGCTTCTGGATAATGCCAGGCACAGAGCTAAACGTGGAGATCAAAATGAGAGCTGGAAATTTTGTACCTAAAGATTTTGGGTACCTCTGGAGTTTCAAATGAGCAGAGTTTTTGTACCTAATCTCAGTGTATATAGGAATCAATGGCAATATTCATATGGAATTCAGGGCAAGAGGAGGTTTCCCATTGAAGTGAAGCTGCTGTAGGATTTCCCTGAATAACAGGGATTTTAGCCCAGGGTTAAAAATCAGACACCACTGATTTGTGAAATTGGTCTGTGTTGTAAATAACCTGATTGCAATGAGCAAAGTGGAGATTTGGGGCTGTCTTGGCCACAGTGACCACAATGCCATCGAGTTTAAAACCTCTGGTGAGAGGAGGAAAAGTGCCAGCAAAACCTCCCCTCTGACCATGAGGCTGCTCAGGGAATTTGTAAGGTCCCCTGGGAAAATGTTTTAGCAGGTGATGGGGTCCATCAGTGCTGGTCCCTTTCTAAACATCACCTCCCAAGGGCACAGGAGCAGCAATTCCCAAATGTTGGAAGTCAGGTGAGGCAGAGCTGGCTTGGCTGAACAGGGATCTCCTCTTGGATATCAGGTGGAAAAAGAAGGTGTGTGCCAGTGGAAGCAAGGTCAGGGGGCATGGGAACAGCACAGAAGTGCTGCTCCCCACTACAGGGAGAAAATTTGTGTGGTCAAAGCTCAGTTGGAGCTGTGGGAGACTAAAAAAGAGGGTTTTTTTCAAATATATCAATGGCAAAAGGCAGTGTAAAAATATCATCATCCCATTCCAGGATGGGGATGGGCACCTCACAAACAGGGAGAGGGACAAGGCAGAGGTGTTTAACACATCCTTTGTCTCTGACTTCAACGTGGGTCACAGACCAAGAGCACCATGACTGTGACAGTGATCGACTCCCAGTCAACCTGAAACTGCAGGATGTGCAGCCCCAGCTGAATCCCTGCAAATCCATGGGCCCTGGTGGGATTTATCCAGAATCCTCAAAGAGCTGCTGATGTCATCATAAAACCCCTCTTGATGATTTTTGAGCAGTCTGGGGAACCCAGAGAGGTCCCAGCTGACTGGAAGCTGAGGAATGTTGTCCTGATTTGCAAGAAGGGGAAGAAGGAGGACCCTGGGAACTACAGGCCCAGTAAAATCATGGAAAAGGTTATTGTGGGAGGTCCTGGAAAACACCTGGAGGACAATGCAGTCATGGGGCACAGCCAGCACAGCTCCACAAGGGGAAAGTCCTGCTTGTGGAACCCCATTTCCTTCTACAGCAGGGTGATCCAGGAAAGCCTGGAGATGGAATCTTTTTGGGACTTCTGCAAAGCTCTTAACACTGTCTCCCACGGGTTACTTTTGGACAAAATGTCCATCTTGCAGCTGGAGAAACACATCATGGGATGGGTGAACATCTGGCTCAGGGATCAGGCACAAAGGGTGGCAGTGACTGGGGTGACACCAGGCTGGCACCAGTCACACTACAAATAAGACATTAAACTGTTAGAGAGTGTCCAAAGGAGCCACCAGGATGGGGAAAGCCTTGAGGAGGAGCCCTGTGAGGAGCAGCTGAGGGCACTTGGGATGTTCAGCTGGAGGAGAGGAGACTGAGGGGACACCTTGGGCCATCAGCATCATCCTGGGGGAAATGCAGGGGCAGGAACTGAATCTTCATTGTCATCACCAGGGACAGACCCAGGGAATGGCTGGAGCTGGGCCAGGGGGGTTTAGGTTGGGTTTTAGGGAAAGGTTCATCCCCAGAGGGTGCTGGCACTGCCCAGGGAATGGGCACAGCCCCAGAGCTCCAGGAGTTTGGACATTCCCAGGGATGCCCAGGGTGGGATTGTTGGGGTGTCTGTGCAGGGACAGGAGCTGCACTGGATGATCTTTGGGGGTCCCTTCCAGCTCAGGATAATCTGTGATTAATAGCTTTTGTAAAATCTATTATTGGTCATCACCCACTGCCATTTTCATTCAGCTGCATCTTCTGGGTGTCCATGAGGGGGAAAACAAGGAAGCCTTGGAGCTGCCAACAGCACGAGGGTATGGGAGAGAAAACAGCAGGGAGGAGGCTCCTGGTCATTCTGGACCTAAATGTTGAGTACAGAAACAGGAAGAGCTTTTTCCTTTCTTTATTGTGTAATATTTCATGTTGGATTAGGATGAACTGAACGGAATCACTTTGTCCTTGTGCCATCATTCTGTACAGTGTTTGTATATATGATGGTTTTTAGAATGTTTTAATTTTTATGGTGCCTGCTTTTCATGTCATAATGAATTAATGTGCCTGCAAAGAATGCTTTATGTATTCTTAATTTCCTAATTGCTGAAAGTGTAAAGAAAAAACAAAAAGCATTTTTTTTTCCAGATATTAAGCTCTGAGAAATATCAGACTGATGGGATGGGGTTTTGGGAGGGAGGAAGGAAACTAACTTTGTATTCTAGTGATTTTTTATTGTCATCACACCTTGGGTTTTTTTATTATCTACAATCTTTTTACTCTTATAGTAGATTGTTTTTAAATATACCACTGACTCAAAAAAAATAAACTATTATTTTAAAAGCTTGTCTAAGAAAATGAATACATTCCCTGGGTGTTTTTATCCCCACTGCAGAATTTTGGGAACTGCTTCATTGTGTAGAGAGCTGTGTATACACTTCCTTTTTTTACAGGACAGTTTAGGAGGGGAACTCATGAGAAAACTGAAATCTTTGATTGTGCTGCTGTGTCTGTCCCTGCAGGTTGGAGCTGAAACACACATCAGCAGTAAGAACATCCATCCCTGTGTGCTGTCCATGCCCAAAATGATGCCTTGGGTATCTCTAAGTGAATGCTTCAGAAAACAGATGAGTTTTTATGTCATATTTTCCACCTTAGGTACCTGCTACATGATGCAAGTTCCAAGCAGAAGTGACTTTACACAGCAGTAAAACAACACTGTTGTTACCAAGGCAGAAAAATTGCCCTTCTCATAAAAAGTGGCTCCAGTGGTCAATTACATATTCTCGTTTTTTTGCCTTAAACCACAGTGTCACTTTGGATCAAACAAACACACTTTTCCTTGCTGTAAAATCAGCTCCTGGAGTGTCTCAGGATTTACTGCTGGATCTCATCCTGCAATTCCCTCTTTGTTTTGTTCACATAATCTCTGCTCTGGAGGAGCAGGCAAGGAAGGATTTTTGGCTGCAGTCAATCAGATATCTGTAATCAATAATGTATTGCAACTTTAATTCTATAAATCCTGTCTTTAATTGAGGATTGCTTTAGAGGCTGCTCTTGCTGCTGCCAGGGAGCTCATGCTGTGATGCTGGGTGAATTTTCCTCTTTTCTCTTCCATTTGCTTCCTAAAGGATGGGAAGAGCTTTCCCATCGACCTTTTGGTGGATGCCTGTAAATTGTATTTCTGATAATGTGTTTGTTTTCACACATCCTCAGCAAATTCCTGTGCTCATGCAAGTGTTATAATTCAGCCCTGTGAGACTCCTCAAACAAGAGCTGCACTTCCAAATGGGTCTCACAGTACAGACTCCAAATCTCATCTGTGTGTGTGTTTTACAAATATGCAAGCTGAGCCTAGGAACTGAAAATCAGGCTCTCAGAGCTGAATTGTCACTGCTTTTACAATCTCACAGCTCCTAGGCTGTGCAGAACCCAGGCAGAATGAGTCAGTGCCCTCCTCAAAGAGGGGTAAAAACACACTTCAGCAGAGCCAGCAGCTAATTCCTTACAGGCAGTGAACAATCCCAGGAATTTTGTTATTTCCCATGGTTTGCTCTCTTCTTTTCAATCCACTTGGGAGTCAGAACATCCCAGTGCCTTGGGAATTCCTGGTTCTTTGGGACCCAGCTGAGCTAATGCAGAGAGCTCATTATGAAACAATTCAGAAAACAAACTTATTTTAGAGACTTTAACGAGTGGTGAGATCTCCTGTCCCTCTTCCATCTGCCCCATCCCTGTGGGAATTCATCCCTAAATGGCTCCAAGGAGTTTTGCTTTGGCCACCCCATGCCCTGAGCTGCCTGTGGAGAAGGTGAGGTTGGGATGACCTGGTTTATTCATCTCCTCTTTATCCTCCCAGTGCCTCCATGCCCAAAGTCCCCACTCAGACTGGATTCAAATCAATATTTCTGCTTGCAGAGGTGACCCTTCCATCTTTTCCATGGCAGAGCTTGGCCAGGGAATTGGCAGCATCCACAGGGGCCAGGTTTTCACCATTTGGGATAAATCAGGGATTAACTTCCACAAGTGCTGTCCCTCTGTTCACACTTGAGAGCAGCTCCTCAGGGCTTTGTTACACAAATTTCACTGAAAGAAGAAATTCAGAAGTGCCAAGTTCCTGGACAGTGGAAAAAACAGAATTTTGGTCACTAATTTTAACTTCTTGAAAAGCAGCTTGAATTCATTTAGTGAAAGTTAACTCACAGGCCAGGATAAAAAGAGATTCCTTAATTCCATTTCCCTGAGTCTCAGCCTGGGAGTGAGGATGGATTTTACAGGTGCAGAGATCAGTCCCACACAAAACCACCCAAGATTTGTTGGACAGGGGTTGTTAGCTTTTTAATCACATTTATTTTCACTGGGAAGCTCAACACAAAGGTCACTCCTGAAGCTGGTTCCTATAATTGACATTTACGATTTATTGACATTTATCATTACTGAGATGTCTCCCATGATGCCACAAATTCTGAGGGTAAAAATGTTTTTTAAATTCGGTTTTGTCTTAACACAGGCATTTTTCTTTACTTTGGCTGTAGTTCTGTGTGACTTTACAGAGGGAAAGGATGAAAAGTTTGCAATGAAAATGTTTTTATTTATGATACACGAATAGAGATTCATGTGAGTGCAGGTACAGCTGTGTATTCATGCACACACACCAAACACATTTTTAATGTGCTACATCTCACTTCACTGACTGGTTGAGGTCTCCACCTTCTTGCTTCATGTTAAACATCTTCCCTGTCAATTCTTGTGGCCTTTTTGGGGACCTTCCTGTGCCAGAAGATTGATGTGGTGTGAAGCCAGGCTGTGGCTGCATCCCCTGCACAAGCCAGGTAAGGCTTTTCCACTTTCCATCCTCACCTTGCCCTGTGATCAGTCAATAAATTGGAGCATGTGTAGAAATTATTGCTAGAAAACAGACCAAGCACTCGAGTGAAATTCAGGGTTTTCCTCTGTCCTTGGTTTTTAGCAGTAATGGGAAGTGTGAGGTCCAGCTGTGCTGACATTTCAATTTCCTCTCATTCTCCTTTTGGACTTTCCATGGCTCTAAACTGAATTTCATGCTTGCAGTTCCCATCTTCTTGGGGATGCAGAAAGGTGTGGATCAGTATAAATACTTGGTTGGTGTATGGGGTCTCTCCAGCTATTCTCCAGTGAGGCTATTTATAGGATTTTTAATTTCCCTTGGGGTTTATTTCATATGTATTCTGCAGACATGAATAATTACTGTAAATTGTGTTTCTCTTTTGAATGACACTTTTATTTTCCATTTCCAGTGTGTGTGGCATTGTATTCAAGCACTTCAGAGGGAAGTGGCTGAATTAAATAACTCATTTTCAGCTAAGGAAGGTGGCTGTGGACTGCAGTGCTGGGGACACGTCCTGACCCCCTTGGGATGATGTTAAGACCCAAATATTGAGAGATTCCTCTGCCCAAATCAATCTGCACAGGAGACCATGTGCTGGAGTCAATAGTTCTGATTTTATTTAACAGTAAATGTGAGGGAAAAGAAAGGAATAGAAAAGAGATGAGAGAGATGAAGCAGAAGATATTTGTCATCAACATTTTAGGGAGTCCTCACAAGGAGAAAGCAAAACCAAACCCAAATGTGCCACTGCTTCCTATTAAGGCTTTTTTGGTGCATTCTCCTGTTCTTGGCTGCTCTTCTCAAGTTTATTCCATTCTCCCATGGCTGTGCTTGCATTTCCTCAGTGCTGCAATCCCAATTCCAGATGAGTTCCCTCCCTCCCTCCTCACCATGAGCGATGCCAGATCACTGCACTGACAGGGGACAACACAGAAAATGAACTAAAAACCTTCCTGGATTCCAAAAAGGATTCCTTAGCAGGATATGAAGGAAGCTGTGGGAATGAAGAGGGAGCCAGGCACCGTTCCAGGGCAGTGTGACACAAATTCCATGTGGGATCACCACGACTCACACAGACATGGAACAGGCACAGAGGTAAAACCATCCCAGCAGCTCCAGCCTAAGCAAAACATTTCTAGCTCAGCATGAATTATGCAGCTTAAACCACTTATTAACATCCAATTTAACAGGATGAACACTGGTTTGGGGAGTGTGTTCTTGCAGCAAGAGGGGAAGGCACTGCAGAGGGCAGGGAGTTGGGTTAAGCTGTAATTATTGTTTCTCTGGAAATTAGATGTGTTTGCCCGTGTTTAATTGCATGAGCTCAACAGTTCACCAAGAAAAAATCCAAAGAAATCAACCATAAATTAAAAAATTTTAAAAGTAAACCACTTTCTTTTTCAAAAGATGAGGCACTTATTACCTACTTGTGTTGCAGGAGGCATGTCATGAGGTATTTTTTGCATTTTATTGAGATCTGGTTGTGAATAATATTCAGTTTGCTGGCTATGAACTTCCTTCCATGAGCTTATTACTGTGTACATTTGGCAAATAGATTTGTTACTGCTTTTTTTCGAAGCAGCCCGTTATTGTTGAGTTGCTCCAGACAAAGATTAAATAGGAAAAAAAAAAAAAAAAAAGAAGAAATAATGGGATTTTTAAATCAGTTTGTGTCTTTCCTCACTTTGTGGTCCCTATGGAGGTGGGCAGAGATCTTTGGGAGTATTTGACAGGGAATATAAGTACATGTCCAAACACTGAAACCCTTGGGAAGAGACAGAGCTCCTCTGAACCTCCCATCAGGAGCTCCTGGAGAGAAATAAATCATTGTTGGTCTGATCTTAGCTACTCTGTAGGCTCTGGACACAGAGGCAGAAAAGTGACTTTGGAAAAAGAAATTTCCTTTTCTCTGCTGTGAGGTTTTCTGGGCCGTGGTGTTTGTGTAAGGTCAGGAGCAGAAATTGTGTCTTAGGTCTCTTAAAGACCTGGAAAATTGGAAATTTGGGTTGGTTTGATGGCAAGAATGGGGCTGGAGCTCCTGTTCAGTGGGAGAGCTGGGGAAGGATCCAGGGAGAGCTCAGAGCCCCTGCCAGAGCCTAAAGGGGTCCAGGAGAGCTGGAGAGGGACTGGGACAAGGGATGGAGGGACAGGACACAGGGAATGGCTCTAAGCTGAAGGAGGGTGGGTTTAGATGGGAAATTGGGCAGGAATTGTTCCCTGGGAGGGTGGGCAGCCCTGGCACAGGGTGCCCAGAGCAGCTGTGGCTGCCCCACCCAGGGAAAGCAGACTGAAATGTTTTTTCACCTAAATGTGTTTGATTTTATCATCCAAGACTTCCCAGCACATCCCTCTTACCAGGTGCTGGTGAGAGAAATGGGATCCAACCATCCAGGGGAAAACTCTGGGCTGTGAATATTTCAGGGTTTGTTCTAAGCATTTCACCATTTCCCTTTATTTAAGGAAATACTTGTTTGCTACAACCCTGCCAGAAGTTCAACCCCAACGCAGCAGTAGGACTCAGCAGATCAATCTCCCCATTTCTCTTTCAGCCTCAGCCTTGTCAGGCTCCATTATTCTCAACACCCTTTGACAGTTCTGGGTTAAAAAGCATCAATTCCCTTTGGAAATGACCCTCTCCTGTAGGAGCAGCTCCATTCCTGCTGACTTTGGAAGTTCCTTCTGCACAGGACAGGTTTTGGAGGGGGAGGCTGCCTCAAAATGTTGCATAAACTCATTTTATTGCACTTGGCAGTGGCTGTGGCACTTGGTGGCAGCCATCCTTCTCAACCACGTTAGGGAGCCAATTTGATTATTAATAGAGCTGGTTTGTGTGGGTTTACTGGGGCCATTTCACTCCTTTTGGAATCTGTAAAGCCTGGAAATACGGAATTCTGTCCCTGCTGGGTAACTACTTCTGTGCTGGGCAGAAAAACAAGTCCCAGTGGTGACCTCAGAATTTCATCTTTGCCAGTAAAATACGATCAAACCTCTGCAGGTATTTTTATTTTCTTTGTTTTCTTTGATGTTTGGATTTTTAAAACAATTATTTATTAATTTATTTTGGAAAAGTAAATAAAAATTGAGAAGGGCAGGATGGGCTTCTCCAGGGGATGGTTCAGCAACAGGTGCTTAAAATTTCCTTCTGCAGGAACTTCTCTATGCATCCATAATGACTTTATTTGTAAAGGTGGTATTACAAAAAAACAAAACACACACACATAAAAAACCCAGCACCCAAAATCCTCCATTGTGTCCCATACCTATTACTATGTTATAAAAATCCCAATTTCAAAACCCTTCACCATATGAAATCACACACTCCTATTTTTGCTACACACCCATAATTTTAACTCTGTCACTGAAATCAAAAACAGTGTCAATCAAGTCAAAAACAGTGCTTCCCAAAAAATTAGTACCAAAAACCACAGAAACCCCAAAAATCCCAGGTTTCTAATATCCAACATTTATGGATCAGTACCTGGATACTTCCATGGTGGGCAACAGAGCCAAAAATTCAGGTGATTTATAGCAAGAAGTGATTCCAGCTGTTTTGTAACAGTTCATACCTGCAGCTGCTGTAAAACAAGTAATTGACTGAGGTCTGGGTTGCAGCAAAAGCCCCAAATTCTCCTTTTCCCCCATTTCATTTCTTCATTTCTGGCTGGGTGTGCCCTGTGTCCCCTCCTGCAGTCACAGCCTCCCCTCCCCAAATCTGCCTTTTGTGCATCTTTTCCCTGCCAGGGGAGGCTTTGCTCCTGGAAATGTTGGGATTTCATTCCTAGCTGGAAAATAGGCAGGGGAAGTGCCAGGCAAACGTTGTGACCCAACAACAGAAGTGTCCCAGATTCTCACATCTTGTTTGGAAATTTGATGGCAGCCTCGTTGCCCAGGGGTACAACATAATCACTTCTCAGTTCACTGAGACACTGCCTCTCAGCATCTGCACTGAACGTGTTTTTATCCCCACTGCTTGTAAGAACACTTCTGAATTCTTCAGATGCACAGGGAGAAATAAAAAAACCCAGCTCAAGCATAGAATGGCTGGAATTTTTAATTCTGAATGTAAATATGCTTTGAAAATTATTTTTTTTCCACCCCCTCACCACCCAGATCCTTCATTGATGATGTTGGGTTTGTTTTTATAAGCACTAGCCCTGGATAACACCCTCAGAGCTGCTTCTGTTGTTGTAGCTGCCAAGAAAACTTTGGAATATCTGAACCACCATTTGCAAAAAGTCCCTGGAATTTCTTGGAGTGAAATTTGAGATTGACATTTGTCTGTGTCCCCCTTGCTCCAGGAATCAGGGACCTGTTGGGCAGCACCTGCCTCAGCCCAGAGACAAAATTGCCCTCAGAACTCCAAATATTTTTTTCTGGCAGCTCTGCCCTTGTCCCATTTGAAGCTGCACCCCCAGAGTTTCTTATTCAGGAGGGAGAAGATTTCTTTCTGTAAATCAAATTAAACAGTTGGACACATGATGTTGGTGCAAGTGTTTTAAACCCACAGAAATCCAAGTTTTTTATACCAGTTTTGCTCTCCCATGCAGAATCTCTGAAAAAGCCCTCAAAGATTGAGTCCAATTATTAACACCTTAAATCAAATCATGAAGTGTTTTTTTTTTTTAATGAACTATTTTAATTTTCCTTTTGCTGTTGTTTTCTCTGTTTCCACTGCCATGGCCCTGGGAGATGCTGCTCCTGACAGGACCTCCTCTGGTGCTGCAAAAAAACCCCAATTCAGTGACTGGAAGAGCTCTGGCAGAGGCAGGGGAAGGACATTTTAATGATTACATTTCATTACCTCACTGATGTCACCTAAAACCCTCACTCTTCACACCCTGAAACTAATGGGAGGCATTAAAGGAGCTTCAGCGAGCCCAGAGTGGCTCAGGGTTTTAGCAAATGCATCCAAAATCACAGAATAATTAAGGCTGGAAAAGGTTTCTGAAATTATTGAGTCCAACCATTCCCCAGCACTGCCAAGGCCGCCACTGCCCCATGTCCCCAAGTGCCACATCCACATGGATTTTGAACAGAGCTGGTCTAAAAGCCTGCAGCTCATTGCAGAGGGAGAGCAGAATGTAAANNNNAAAGCTGAATATAAAAAAAAAAATAAACAAAAAAAAAAATTTGGATTTTTAAGTGTCCAAGGCCAGGTTGGATGGGGCTTGGAGCAGCTTGGGACAGTGGAAGGTGTCCCTGCCCATGGTGGGGGGGAATTGGGATGAACTCTAAAATCCCTTCTGAGCCTTTGATTCTGTGATTTTTCATCCCAGACCCATTCCTAGTGTTTTTCTACTTTAGGAAAAAATAGGGAGCTTTGGGAAAGCATTTTCCAGTTGGGAAGAATATTAGTGGAGAGTTGTAAAGCTCCAGCAGCAAAAGCTGAGCTGTCCTGGAGGGGCTGTCATGGTTCCAGGGAGGGCAGGAGAGGTCCCATGAATGTCAGGAGAGGAAGCCAAAGCAAAAAATCCATTTATAAAAACAACCCACGGTGCAATTTTGACTGACTGGGCTTTTTCTTGTTCTCTGGACACTGAAGAGTTATGTCTTCAGTGAGATTTAGCTCCTGTCCTGCCTTCCCTGCCAGCATCCCCTGGCATTTCCCTCGGTGCTGGTGAGAAATGTCCCTCAGGAAGGGGATCCTGTCACACAGCCTGGAGCTCCCCGGGTTTGTGGTGACCTCTGCTGAAATCTGTCAGCAAAAGGAGCAGCAGCTGCACTTGGCTGGTGCTAAAAACATCCCCAAATCTGCACGAGGATGGTTGTGATGCTCAGTGTCCGTGCAGGGACACCTGGTTGCTGGGGGGTCTCCAAAATCCTGGCTGCAGGCAGGGACTCCATTCCTTATTGATCCTGACTGGGATTAGCTGCTGTTGCAATAAAGTGGATGGGACTCAGGTTTTTTTCGTGCAGGAAAAGCCCCTTCATTCACACAGTTGATATATAGGAAATATCAGAAGGCACTGTGTTCAACCCAGCTGGTCAGCAATACAGTGAAATTCAGTTCATTGGTTTGTAAGGGCTACTGAATATATTCTATCAAATTTTCTCTCTCCAGATATGTTTCTATATTTTCTTCACTGATTCTCATGGGACAGATTTCTTGTTTTTTGCAGGTGTAGGCTGTTTTTCTCTACAAGAATAGTTTATTGTGTTATTGTGACTTTTCATTCCTCTAATTTTTCCTTATAGGAACTTACAGGCCTGTAATCTGTAATTCAGCAGAGCAAGATTTTATAAAGCCTTTCTTTTATAATATCTTTATGTAACCAGCTGCCACACAAACCAGGCATTAGCTTTGCCTCCAGCCATGATTCCATCCATCATTTCTGCCTTCACTGCTCTGCACAGCTCCAGTGCAGCTCTGGGAGGGTGGGAATGCTGCCCTGCAGCCTCTGCCTGGTTGTTCCTCCTCTTCTCCCATTTTTTGGGTGGAATAAAAACCCTTCAGCACTTCCAGACAAATTCCTGTTCCTCCAGCTCATGGGAAGCTTTCTGGAAGGCTCATTCATGTGAGCAGCCACAGAATTTGTACAGCCAATTTTTGTAGAACTGACTCCTTGCAAACATTGTGGTATTTGGCAGAGCAATTAAAATTTGTGAGAACTTTATTCCTGTCAGTCAGGTCATGTGTTGGGATATTTATTTCATCCAGTCCCTGTGTGAAATGCCTTCATTTTCCAGCATTCCTGGGATAATGTCACTTTATTCTGATATTTGTTTTTAGGAGTATGGTTTTGCACCATTTTTTTGCATTCTGGTTTGTTGAAATTAGTGCATTTAGCCTCGTGCTCAGGCTATTGATAACGATAAAGTGCCTGAAGAAATGGAAATCAAGCTGCTGCAAATCCCAGAGCCATATTTTACAGGATGTCACTGCCACATGCTTTACCCAAGCTGAGGGCAGAGGTCTCATCTGGGGACATTTTTCTATGTCAGTGCTTTTTCTAAGTGACTTTCTCCTTGTAATGATTTCTCTTCAATTATTTGACAGGCACTGTGAGTCCAGTTGCTGAAATCCTGGAATTTTCCATCCTAATTGAACCTGCATCCAGCTAAACATCTCCTGAGGAGTGCTGAGCTCCCAGCCTGTCACAGCTCTTTATTCCACAAGAAAAGGAGGCTGAAAACCTCTTCTTTCCAAGGTGATTCCTTTCATTCATGCTTTTCTAGCTGCAGCCTCAGGCTCAAAACACGTCCATCCCCATTTCTGTGGGCATTAGGGGTGGATAGGGATGGATGGCAGTGGTCAGGACAGACAAATGGAGCCCTTCATGGAGCCTGCTGTAGGAATTAGTTGGAATTGCTTGTCTGAGCACAGGATTATTAAAACTGAGGAGCTGAAGTCTTTGTGGGAGTGTTTTTCCAGTTCTCTGCTCCTCCAGGACTGGGCTGGATCAAACACAGTTGTGCTGGCTCAGAGAAGTTCTGTGTAATGAGATGCAAATGCCACAAACCAAATCAAAACATTGCAACGATCCTAATTATGAAAAGAAATGGGAACCATTGCAAAATAAATCCTGGAGTGCAGGAGAAATCACACAGGCTTAGAAGCAAATAACAAAGGGCTCCATAATACAGAGACCCTGTTTGAAATTATAATCTCAAATAATTGAGGCATTTCCTTTACAACTGGACATATTGTCCTAGGCTTTTCCAAAGATTCCTGAAGCTCTCAGTGATTCCACAAAGGAAAATCTGCTCCATGATCTGTAACATGCATAGCCCATATGTTTGTACACATTTGGTCTCTCTGATTGTCAAATTTAAATCCTTTTTTTGGGGCAAGACACAGGACTGGGATGTGCACAAAATATCAGACACAGGACTAGGATGTGCACAAAAATATCAGACATGGGACTGGGATGTGCACAAAAAATACTGATTCATGTTTTCCACTTATCACAGAATAAAATAATCCCAGAAAACCCTCAAGCCTGAAGTGGTGATGGGTTTTTCCAGGGGCAAAGACAGACAAAAGAACACACAGAGTTTTCCAGCAGCAGCCCCCAAGGCAGCAGAATCACCTTTTATTTCCAAGGATGTTTCAGTCCAGGCATTTTTCAGCTTTCTGTGCAGCAGAACAGGAGAGGGGAGCAGTTGATGTAAAGGGAACCTGTGGGGTTTTTTAGGGTTTTTATCCAGAATTCTTCCTGGAAAGTCCTGGTGTGTGACCTGCTACCCCTATGAGACACAGGCTGCTTCTCCAATATTTCATATATGTTTCAGTGCATTTTACTCCTTAAAAAATGTGTAGGGACATTTATTTGCAGAAAAAATGTAGCCATTAAAATAAAAAATACTACAACAAAACACCTGTGGCTTGTCCAACACTATATGAAAATCTTTTATCTGGATACTTGACGTTCTGTTTACTTGCTCAGCTTCATCACAAAACATTTCCTGGTGAAACTACAGAATTGCTGTCCAGGTCTATTTTGTTTTATTTTTTTTTTTTTTCTTGACATGGGATCTGTGCCTCCTGGGGAAACAGTAATTTTCTCCTCTGCACTGAAAATCTTCTCTGCTGGAGCTTTGTGGTGAGATCCTCTCTGCTGGTGGTGTGGAGCTCTCACAGAGTGTTTGAGCTTTTGCTTTCAGGAGGGGAAAAAAGAAGAGAAAAGTGAATTTTGGGACTCTGCTATGACTGTTCAGGTGCAGAGATTTCTGCTGGGGGACAGATTTAGTGCAGTTGCTTTGGCAGTGCTGCATGGTTTGCTTGGAGTGCCTAAACTGATGGAAAAATGGATATAATTTGGTTTGGTGGCATCCCTGGCATTGCTGCACTGTGATAATATCTTGGAGCTGTGTTTGGGTTTAAAATGAGCCTTTCCTTTCCTTTTTCCTTTCTTTTCCTTTTTCCTTTCTTTTCCTTTTTAATTTGTGATTTCTTAGCATGCAAGCCTTTTTTTTTCTGACACTACNCTTTTCCTTTCCCTTCTCCTTCCCAATCCAAAGGGGGTGGTTGCTAACAGGACACACAAACTCCTGTACTCTCCTACACTGAAATCCATGGCACATTCATCTGTGATGGGAGTGATTTCACTCCATTCATTATTAACATTTTCTCCAGAAACCAACTTTCTGAAAATCTCAAATCACATCCAGCCAGAGCTAAAAAAAAAAATTTAAAG
>VZTT01010553.1:36885-61703 GCA_013400855.1 Buphagus erythrorhynchus | reverse complement strand
ATCCCTGTATCCCTGTATCCCTGTATCCCATCCCTGTATCCCATCCCATCCCCACACCTGGAATGGCACCCACCTTCCAAGGAGCAGGACGTGTCACCTGCTGCTCCTCTGCTCCCCAAAAGCCATCTGTGCCTTTGAAGGAGGTTTGAGTTTTCCACTGGTGAACCTGAAGGGAACAAAACCCATAAAACACAAAAATTGCACAAAGACAAGGAGAGGAATTAACACTTTTCTTCTTCTTCTTCACAGATTATTGGCAAGGAAGGCAATTAAATAGCCTGATGTTATAGCATCTAATTAACTTGCAAGCCTGAAAATTCCTCGTTGTAATGACATCCCCATACTCAGGTTTCTGATTGCCCAGCACATATTAAAGTATGGATATCACATTTAGGTTTCCTAATTTGCTATTATTTGCCTGTATAAGTTAATTTATTTCCTGAAAATACTGAGAGGAAAAAAAGGGAGAAATCTCTTGCTGCTTTTAACTCTGAATATAATTTTGACCTTAAGAAAGAACAAGACAGATATGAAAGAGTACATTAGATGTTATTATTACCGTAATAAAATAGAGATAAAAATCAGAGAGCAGAAAGGCTCTAAGACAACTATTAACCATTTGTCATATAAAGAAAATCAAAATTTAACTTATCAGAGACTCTGGCACTTTAAAGATTCATCATGAAAAATTACTTCAAACCGTGGAGCATTTATGCAGAGTGTCATTGATGAGCTGTCTGCTTAAATGTTGGAAGAGTTTGGGGAAAGATTGAGAAAATGTCAAAGATACTCCTTTTATCAGTCTCACCGTATTTACATTTATTTTTGAGAGTGAAGCAGCATGGCAGGACTTTTTTGTTTAAGGAAACAAGCTGAGCTCACTGTCCTACCTCACTAGGCCATGGCTGGTGAGAACAAAGAGGTGAGGATGGACCTTAGTGTCTGAAAAAATGACACATCTGAATATCAAACATCACCCTGGGGTTGGGGTACGGAGCAGTTTTTGGGGTTAGGACAATTTTTCTGTCTTTGTGGTGATAGACAGACTTTTTCTTCTAATTCCCTCATGGATTTGGAGTCACTGGGTTGGTTATGCTGGAAAAGAAGGGGATCTTAGAATCTTGATCAGCTGAGACTCATCTTTCCAACTTCCAGAAGGTGTGTAAGGGCTCAGAGTGGCAGGAGATGAGCTGTGGAGAGCTGCTCTCCAGACCTCATCCCAGACCTCATCCCAGACATCATCCCCAGGTTTCATCCCAGCCCATTGCAAGAACAGGGAGTGCCAGAGCATCTTCCACAGGCTTTGCCTCAGACATTTGGCGTGTTCAGGGTCAGAACATTTTGTGATTTCACTGCTGGCCAAACGAACCTGGTGAGTCTCTGTGGCAACCCTGGAGCACCTCCCAGAGCTCTGAGCACTTCCCCTGCCCATGGAGCTTCCTCTCAGATTCCTGTGCTTTGTGCCTAAAGCCTCTCCTGACCCTGTCACTACAGGACACAAGAAAACACAACGTGTGCATGCTGCAACTCAAAAGGTGAAAAAAGGAGAGAGTTTAATTTCTGACTCCATATATATAACTTTCCAAAGGTGACAGTGGATTGGAGGGTGACAGTGCCACCTCTCCAACGACACTGGACAAACTAACAGCCCATCAACTTTCTCCACCTACATGAAAGAATGAAAAACAGTGAGCTGTTTACAGAAAGTGCGTGAGAAAGTTGAAAACAGGAATGAAAACATCAGAAGGCATTGAACATCTTAAAAAATCAGGGCGACATGACCCCTCCAATCTCAACTGGGCTTCCCAAACTGCAGCCAAATTCCAGAGCTGGGAGCTCCACAGGGAGCCCAGGCTGCTGTGGTTGGCTCTGTGTCTTCATTAGCATCTTAATTAGCAGCATGACACTTGGCTGAAGCCAAGGTCTGTGAGGATGCTGTGGGAATTTAAACTCAGTGATGTCAGCATCGTCCCAGAGTCATTTTGGTCCCTCCAGCTTTGCTTTGTTTTTTTTTTTTTAATAACTAAAAATTACACTATCAGTAGATGGTTATCATGTTGCAGAGGGGTATTTTTTACTTCATTTTCAAGTAAAAATCATCAGTTAATTAAAATGAACAAATGGCTCTCAACTCGAGGAAAGAAGAGTGTGTGAGTAAAAATGGGGGGGGGGGGAATTACATAATGAATTATGTAAACTGATGATGTTGATTAATTTACACAACCTTAAAGGAAAGAAGATAATTGCCCCATGTGGGTGTAATTGGGCTAGAAAAGATAATTATGAACCAAAAAAATTGATGTTTTCCTTTCCTTGCAAAGGTGGGCTGTTTTTATATTTTCTTTGCCTTTCTGCAAATACTAATGATAAAGTCACTGGATTTCTCATGGAATATCCTGAGCAGGAAGGGATCCACAAGGATCCTCAAAGCTTAGCTCCTCAAAGAACCATCCTGATGGATGCTCCTGTCAGACACAAACTCCACATCAAATTCATGCAGCTCAAGGAGGCCACCAAAGCACTTTGAACAGCACAAATATTTTCTCTGTTTTTGTATCAAGCTGGCGTTTTCCTAAATTTCTACCACCTAAATTTCCTGAACTTTCTGCTCTCAGTGCCCAGGTGTTTGTGCTGCACTTTTTGAACTCCTCTCAGTGCCTTTTCCCAGAGTTAGGCAGGAGCCATGGGAGGATGGGATCTCCAGGATCTCTTTTGCATGTCGTGCATGGTGCCAATTTGCATATTTTGGTACTTGAACTTTACAAATCACTCCTTATGATCAACAAATAAGGTGTCATTTACGTGCTTGTGTTCAGGAAATGAGTTACATTTATCTCCCCTGTGCTCTCAGGATGAATTCAGGTGTTTTGGCACAGAGCACTCGCCTCGCCTGCCTCGTGCTGTTCACCTGTCAAAGGCTGTACCTCTGAGCCTGTAACTGCTTAATTAATGATATTATAGATGCTGCAGACTTATAAACTGGATTGTTTGGTCACTGGCCTAAGCTGGATGCTTTTCAAAAGTATATTCAATAATTTAGCTTTTTATTTAGGTAAAATACCTTGTATTTTAGATTAATTTAGTCATACTGCATTAAAAAAAATATATAATTTTTAAGAGTCTGGTGGCTGAAGACAGTTTCATTGGACAAATTAATTGCAGAGTGTCTTGCAGATGTGGTTGTTCATTAATGATTATTAATAAATGAGGGTGGGCAGCCCTGGCACAGGGTGCCCAGATTTGCTGTGGCTGCCCCTGGATCCCTGGCAGTGCCCAAGGCCAGGCTGGACACTGGGGTTGGAGCAGCCTGGGACAGTGGAAGATGTCCCTGCCATGGCAGGGGTGACACTGGGTGGGATTTAATGTCCCTTCCCATCCAAACCAGTCTGGGATTCCATAATCCCATCACACCATTTGCTGTTCCTTACAGCTCCTTTCCAGTTGCCAGGAGCTTTTACTCCACAGCAGTATATTTTTTTACTGTGTTTCCAGCAAATGCAGAAATTTTATTTTGTGCACAAATCATGAGAAGGAATTAATGTCCCTCATTATCATGGAATCATGGAATGGAAGGGATCCCACATGACTCATCCCTGGCATTCACCAACAGCCACTGCAGGCAACGTCTCCATAGTTTTATGTTATATTTCTGTGGTGATTGCAGCAGAGTTGTGTGTTTTCCTCAATTCCATGTTAAATAAATAGAAAGAGCCCTGGTCAGCAGGAGCAGTGAGGCTGGTGCTGGTGCTGCCTGAGGGACAGACCTGGGAAGGGTTTGGAGAGCAAACTCCAGCTCTCCAGGGATCCTGCCTGGGGTCACTGACAGCTCTGATTTCTCAGAGCCCCCTCTGAAAGCCTGACCTTGAGGGCATGGTTCACTTTCCTTTAAATAAAAAATGCATTTCACCTTCCAGCAGGGGAGAGTGAGTGATTCTTCCTGCTCTGGTAATATTTTGGTGCTGTGGAGTTAGAGACACAAATCCAGGAGTTTTCCAGGCAGGAATTCTGTACGCCTGACATGGAGCCTGGCAAAAATGCAATTTAAAAAATGGGACCATTCCTCTTTTTCCTGCAGGAAACTCCCCCACATTCCCTGTGCCACCTTGGGCAGGATTCTGACTGATTCTGCTTCTGCACTTGGCTCTTACATCCAAAATTTTGAACTTGTCCTTTTTCCTTCTGCTGCTCTATTGATGGGATTTTCTGCTCCCACTTGGAATTTGTGTGGCATCCAGATGCTGCAAATTAATTTGTCTCAGCACTCCTGCAGGGAAAATCACAATTATGGGAACAAGGGATAACCGTGGGATGGCACAAGGGGTATTTCCAGAGGAGCAAGGAAGGGTTAAAAGTGGATCTCTAATTCCCATATTTTGGAGGTGTGCTTTGTCCTGCAACTTCCACAAGAAAAAGTTCCAGGGGAGATAAAAGTCTGTGACTCCTGTACATTTTGCTTTTTTTTTTTTTCTCATGATCACAAGCTTAGCTTCTTAAATTAGGTGTGACTGGGGATGGGAGAAGTGGTAATATTTTCCTAGCCAGCCTGAAGTGGCTGCAGGTTAGCATTCCATAATTATTTTTGTCAGAAAGATGAATGCCATCCTAAAAAAAGTTGGAAGCTCACAGCACCTCAGCTTTGATATATGAATATTGCCACTGTGGATGTTGGAGTGGCATTCTGGATGCTCTGTGGGTTTATGGCTATGAGACATTCCTTAGGCTGATTCAGAAACACTTTTCCCACACATTTTAAAGCAACTTTTGGTCTTTGGCTTTCTTTTTCCCTCCCTTTTTTTTTTGTGGTTTTGTGCATTNTTTTTTTTTTTTTTTTTTTTTGGCTTCTCTGTGATTTCAAAACACTTCTGCGAGTGAACTGAAGAGGTTGGAGGATTGGATTTAGGAGATATTCATCACACAAAATTCGTAGCCACCTCTACTTTAATACCCTGCAATGTCAAGGAAGGGCTGCATTAATTCCCACAAATTCCAGCTGGGAAATCAGGGAGCCCTCACAGAGAACTGTTGCAACAGGAAATATTTCATGTGTGTGAGGTTTTATAAGTTGCCCATGCTCCCAGCTATGCAGATATCATGAAAAAATCGTTTTTGAGAGAAGATTTCCCAGAACTGTGTAGTAGTTTTTAAATGAAAATATCAGCTTTTGTCTGGAGCATGTTTGTGCCCTCAGCCCCAGCCTGCCCAAGCACTTTGCAACCAGAGCTGGTTAAAATATGCTGGAAAAAAGCAGGAAAATGGGAGACTGCCCTCTAACGTTAACAAATCCAAGCAAAGGACACTGGAAAGCAGCACAGGGAGATGGGGGGGATAAGGATTGGCTCTGAATGAACAGAATTTGGAGTAGAAAAGTAGAGGAACATTTAAAATTTGGGGGTTTCAGAAGCATCAAATGCAGCTGAGCTTCCAGGAAAAGCCAAATCCAAGCCTCAAATTCCATTTGTTTCTCAAATCCTCCCCCAGGTGAGGCTTCATCTGTTTCCTTCCTGCCTTTTAGTGGGGTGAACTTTTATTGGGATTGGATCAGATGATCCATTGTGACCACTTCTGACCTTACCCATTCCATGATTCTGTTGTCCATGGAAAGGTGAACTCTAAATACAGAATATTTCATACCAGTTGTTAAAACACTCAGATTAAGTAAAATAAACACATCTTGGATCTGCTACCACTTCCTATTGCAACAAATGTGCTTTAAAAAAAAAATCAAATATAAAAAATATAAAAAAATATATCAAAGATACCCAAAAAAGAGGGAAAATTCAGTATTTGCATTAATATAAGAGAGCAGTGAACACAGGGAGTGGTCCCAGTGTGAGGTCCTGCTCTGTGATTTCAGCACCACCAGATTTTGGGGATTTGTTTTCCCTGGCTGCCCAACAGCAGATTTCTGTGAATTCCACATTTATGGTGGAATTCACACCCTGGGACCAGTGCTGCTTTTCCATGGAGAAGGGCTCGGGGAATAAACATGAAAGGTGTTCCCAAAACACTCCAGACTGCAATGCTTAATTGTGTGATCACTCAGCCAGCTCCCAGGAATATTCACAGGGGAAGGACACCAAGGTGGATGCAAATCCAAACATGATTGAAACATCAATCACTTATTCACAGAGAAATATTTACAGTGGTTTTTTTTTTTTTGTCTTGACAAAAGGATAATGAAATGTGTATCCTAGGGGGGTTTATGGGCAAATTTTATTCCAAACATCTGCAATTAATGCAGAAATTGTGGGCTCAGCAAGTATTGAAGAAGGCCAGGAACGAAATAAAACCCAGGAGGGTTGAAATCAGGCTGGCCAGGACTTTGCTCCAAAGAGTTTTCCATTGGAAAATGCCAGATCATAAAGAATGAAGTGATCTGTGGGAATCAATCACTCCTGACAGTCACAGTGAGGAGCATTCCCTGCCAGCTGTCAAGCTCCTGCTCCAGTCTCCTTCAGGAGCAGACCCAGGATGTTCACCCACCTGGACACACATCCCATGTCCCATGTCCTTCCCAGCCCTGGGAGCCACCAGGAGCTCCAGGGCCACTGAAACCCAGTGTCACTGTGACCTTCCTGCAGATTTCCTCAAGTGACACGTGCAGGTCTGTTTGGTTTATTTCCATTTATTGTATATTTTTAACCTGCACTGATTTCTGCTCTCCTGGACAAGAAAGAAGAAGCAAATCCAAGCTAAATCTATGGCAAAACCTGGAAAAAAAGCTCTCCCAGTCTCCCAAAGCACTGACTGGAAAAGACCAGCAGATTTATTGACGTTAGCAAGTGCTTATTCCTTGTTTTCCAGATAATCCAAAGCAAGCTGAGCACTCCTGGTGCCAGAAGGAGAGAGAAGTGCCAGCCTTGGAGAGCTGCCACCTCAGCTGGCCATCCCCAAACTGCACTGCAGGTACTCCAGGGGGTCAGGAGGCTTTCCCAAAGCTCATGGCATCCCCCAAGGGGGCATCATCCCTGCAGCTCCTGCAGCTGCCTGGATTTGGGTGGGATGTGGGAATGGGGAGGAGCAGGAGCAGTCAGGATCCATCCCTGCTGGAGCTGCTGGAGGTTTCCCTGTAACAAAATAAGAGTTTTGTTCTTTTTCCCCACCTTTTCTCCAGCATGGTGTGTTTCCCAGCCCTCCAGGAGGTGTTCCCACATGCCTTGGCAGCAGTTTTGGGTACATCTGTGGAGGCTGGAGATGCCCATGAGCAGATGGAGCTGGTGCAGATGGCACATCCAGGGAGGAGGGCTCGGGTTCCTCTGCTGGGACTGGGATGTTCTTCCCACTCAGAGGGGTCAGGATGGCTCCCACTGATCCCCCAGGATCCTTGTACCTGTGATGCCAGGCTGGAAAATTGGACATATCACATGGAATGGCTTCCTCTTATCCCTGAACATCCTTGTACCTGTGATGCCAGGCTGGAAAATTGGACATATCACATGGAATGGCTTCCTCTTATCCCTGAACATCCTTGTACCTGTGATGCCAGGCTGGAAAATTGGACATATCACATGGAATGGCTTCCACTGATCCCTCAGGATCTTTGTACCTGTGATTCCAGGCTGGAAAACTAAAAATATCACATGGAATGGTTTCCACTGATCCTTCAGGATCCTTGTACCTGTGATTCCAGGCTGGAAAACTGGAAATATCACATGGAATGGCTTCTATTGATCACTCAGGATATTTGTACCTGTGATTCCAGGCTGGAAAACTGGAACTACCCCATGGCAAGGTGCATTGCTGGCAGCTGGGGAGGGAGGGCCTTGGGGAGGTGTTTCTGGCCTGGATGCTGCAGGTTGTTCCTGCTAAATGCTGGTTAACTGTTCTCTCTTTTTAATAAAGAGCAGGAGCAGAGGTGGAGCTCTCCTGCACACAGCTCTGGCCTGGTTTAAATTAAGATTCAGGACAGGGATGGGAAGATGCCATTGCTGGGCTGGGAAGAGCAAGGGAATATTGCTGTGCTCTCCCTTTCCAGGAGCAATTTCCAACCTCTCTCCCCAAACACAGATCCAGTGGGCAGAAACCAGGATTAAATCTGTCATGTTTTTATTTCATTCCAACATCCCTGTTTGAAATCTGAACTAACTTGCAGAGGAAAGCAAGGAGCCCTCCAACACCAGAATTCCAGCAGCAGAAACAACAGGCAGGCTCCAAAGGGCAGTAAAATATTCCATAACCTGTAAAAAATAGAGGCTTCTGCAGCAGTGACTGAGGAGTTTTATACCCTGTATGGATTTCCTTCGAATTTTAATGAAGGAAACCAAGTAACAAGGAAGAATCTCCCACTTTAACAGCAGAAAGAGTGGATTCTTTGGAAAACGAGTGGGATGCTTTTTATCTTTTCCTAATGAAAACACTGCCACCAGCTGGTTAATAAATGGCTTCGACTGAAGCTTTGCACAGAAAAATTCATAATGGGGGGTTTTAACCCACAGCTAAACTGAAAGTGATATTTGAGGCTGATAATTTTTCAGAACAGAAAGTAATTAATTATCTGTATGCTCCATTTCTTTTTCAAATAGAGGTACATGATAATAAAGCAATTAATGCTTTTTTGCCTTAAATATCTTGTTGAACAAAGGTGGCCAGATCATGAGGCACTTTTATCACCTTCCACCTTCATGAACTGGTGTGACCATCTCAGGTTCCACTGCAGCTCAGACACCTCCGGGTTTGTAGCTGATTATTTTCCAATTAATGGTGGACTTAATTGAACTGAGACATTTGAAATACATTAAAATGAATTTGCCTTTTCAGATCCATGGGTTTTTACTGAGTTTTGCTGAGTCCCTGCACACTGGAGCTGGAACAAACCCTGACAGCTCTGGGTTGTGAGAGCAGCACAGGCTGCAGTTCTGGGTCTTGCTGCCAAAATTTTGGCATGGTTCCATCAGCTCCTTACTGCTGATTTTGTTAAAGATCAGCAGCAGCAGCATTGACATTTCAATGGCCATGGTGGGTTTCCAGACAATTCCTGTGCTCAGAATGATCATTTCAGGTTTCCTGCAGCAGTGAGAAAAATGCAGCTCAGCTTTTTAAAGCTGATGGAACAATCAGTGGGAAGAGAAATGTTGTAAATGGAGGGTGAGGCTCAGAGGCACAATTCTGTGCTCAGGGGGGATTCCCAATTGATTCTGTGCTGGAAAAACAGAGGATTTATTGCAGTCTGGGCTCTGGGAGAGCAGCAGGAGATGGGATTCATGTTGGAGTAAATCATTTCCCTTACAGGTGCTGATCTCCTTTGACCCAGACTCAGGTACTGACTTTTTGTGTTTGTGATTCACTTCTTATATTTATTGGGTGGGTGGTTGTTTTTTTTTTGGTTTTTTTTTTTTTGGTTTTTTTTTTTTGTTGTTTTGTTTTTTTTTTATCTCTCAGCAAGCTGAAGCCATGAGGAATTTCAGGACCCCTTCACCAAGCTTTGGCCTGAGGAGATTTGCCCCCCACCAAACCTGTGCCTGTGATATCACAGAATCCTCGAGGCTGGAAAAGCCCTCCAGGATCACCAAGTGCCCCATCCCCACCCTGTCCCCAGCCCAGAGCCCTGAGTGCCACCTCCAGGAGTTCCTTGGACACCTCCAGGGGTGGGAAGTCTCCTGTTGTCCTTTTCTCTGGCTGTTTACAGCCCCTGTCCTGCACCATAAACCAAGAATTCCCCCTGGCTTTTGCCACCAGACTCAGGGCAAACCTAACCCATTTTTTTCCCTCTCATTTGTAATAGATTTAAAATAATTAAAGACATCATTAAAAAAAATAGTGATAGAATTCTATTCAAGTTTTCTATGAGCTGGTTTCAACCCAGCAGCCCACAGCTCCTGCTTGAAGCTGTTTGTGGTGTGGAGTATTTTTTTCCTAAAACAACCTTCTGGGATGTAAGACCAAATTAATTGCTTCTGTTTTTCCTTGGAAACAAACATTTCTCTAATGATCCAATATCTCATTAGGCAGCACTAAAACACTGGTTTTGCTCAGGGAGGACCTGGTTTGCCATGAGCTGACAGCAGGTGTTGGACCTTAAACCATCCCAGAATTGGGATGTGCACCTTCCACACCCTAAGATTGTCCTATTCTCCATATCCATTGGACTGCCTGAGTGGAATATTCACTGCTCAGCAGCAACAGCAAACACTTTTTAATCCATTGGTTTAATTGGCTGCAAAAACTTTCCTCTGGGAGGGAATTCAGGACATAAAACATTTTACAACACTGGTGCAGATTATGTCGTGTTCTCTCCCAGCATTCCCATTCATTTCAGTGGATTGCCTGCAAAACAGGGAGAAGCCAAGGGGAGGAAAGAGGGGATCCAGCCCCAGACCTGGCCAGGGATGCTGCTGACACCACCAGAGAGAGGTAAACCCCCTAAAGTCACCTCTGGAAACTCAGCCAGGAGGAGAAATTTCTGTCTTTGCTGTACAATAATCCTGCCTTGGAGAGGAGGATTAGGAGAGGATTGAGCTGCACTGAACCAAGGGCACTCTTTTCCCCAGGGACAAACTTCTCCCAGGGATTTAGCAGAATTTGGATGGCACCCATTGGCATCATGTGGCTGCTGCTTTACCCTCCCTGCAGCGTGGGCATGACCTGGGAGTTCCAGAAATTTGGGGGATGATGCTGGAACTTCCTGATCTCTGAGGGCACCTGGGATGGCCCAGCACAGGTGACACCTCTGTGGCTACAGGGGACAGCTGGGACCTGCTCCCTTGGTACCCAGAGCCACCATGGAGCTGCAGGTACCAAATGCAGACACTGGGTGAGGAGAAATGGGAGTGGCACTGAAAATCTCTTTGCTTTACAGGTTTCACCTCTACGTTTTTTCTTTTTTCGTTTGGTTTTTTTTGGTTTGCTTGGTTTTTTTTGTGTGTGGTTTTTTTTTTTTTTTTTGTTCTTGTTGTTTTTTGGTGGTTTGTTTTGTTTTGTTTTGTTTTTATATCTATTGTTGGGTCTTTTTTGTGGAGGCTCAGGGGGGCCCTTGTGGCTCTGCCCAACTCCCTGACAGGAGGGGACAGCCAGGGGGATTTGGGATCTGGGAACAGGGACAGGAGGAGAGGGAACGGCCTCAGGCTGGGCATGGGGAGGCTCAGGGTGGATATTGGGAATAATTTCCCCATGGAAAAGGTGCTCAGGAGTTGGAACTGCCCAGGGAGGGGTGGATCCCCATCCCTGGAGGTGCCCAAGGAATTCCTGGAGGTGGCACTGAGTGCTCTGGGCTGGGGACAAGGTGGGGATCAGGCACAGCTTGGACTTGATGTTCTCAGGAGTTTTTTCCACCCAAAATGATTCTTTGATTTTGGGATCTGATATATATATATCAATGTCTACTGCCAGCAGCAGATAAAGATCCAGACCTGGTTCTGAAATTTAAGTTGTTCCATAACTAAACAAAAAGCTCATTCCAGGGAGATATTTGGACACCTGCCTGTTTTCAGCATCCATAAAGATCATTCTAGATTCTGACAATACTACTCAAGTAGGGGGTTTCTTATCAACAAAAAGTAATTGAATATTTGAAGTCAGTTAATCAATGAAGTCAGGATATGGAACAGTCAAATTTAAACTGAAAATGTGCATGTGTATATGGGGCAGGTAAGTGGCTCGTGCTGGTTTGAATTCCCTGGTAACTCGTGAAATGTCTCAGGATAATTGCACTTTAAAATCGATGTTTGGTCCTCTGACAGGCTGGGAATATCCAACTTCCAAACTACAGATCCCCAGCACAGTGGAGAACTCTGTGTTCCACAGAGAGTTTATTATGAGCTACACAGAAATCCTAATTGCACTTCTAATTGCCAGCAAGTCTGGCAGAAGAAGCAGAGCATTTAAGGGGTGGATCCCAATTGTTCACTGGGCACAGAAAAGCGACGAGAAGGGACAGATTTTGTGTCACAGCAAAAGTGATGTGTCCCAGGAGGATGTGCTGGCTGGAGCAGGCTCCCATGGGGTGGGAATGGTGCTTGATCCCAGTGGGGTTTGGATCAGATCCCGGGATAGCAACACAAGTTCTGCAGCATTGACTATTTCAGTCAATACTGAACGTCATAGGAGAAGTCATGTTTCTCTACAGAGCTCATTAACTGTCCCCTCATTAACTGCAGGGTAATTGGGCACTTCTCATTTCTCAAAGAGAATGTGCTGACCTTCAGTCAAACTCAGACACTTCAGGGGAAGGTTTAGGAAGCTTCTTTTGGAAAAATTAAAGTCGTGGCATGTCAGGCATGAGAAACATCTTTATTTTCTCCCTGTATGTTTCTGAGGCTTGACTTCTGATTCAGCACATGAACAGCAGGAAAAGCTGTTTTCCCAATGTTCTTGGCAGATTTCTGCTCGGGATTATTTCAGATTGCAATGTTTTGCTTGCTGATAGGATGTAAATAAACCCAAGGGCTCCTATTCCCCTTTGATAAAGGAATTAATAGAATAAAAGACAAAACAATCCCTCTTAAAAGATGCTTGCACAAGTTACAGAGTTATGAAGCTTCCTGAAGGTTGCTCATCCAAAAATGAAAACAAAAGTAATGTTCACTGATGTTTTGTGCTGTAATTTAGCAGATTACCAGCTAAATATCAGGTTATTAATTTACTTTTTTTCCCAAGTCCTCCTTAGGGGTACCTGGTCAATTTTGAAGGCAGATTGAGAAAATACCTCCAGATTTAGGAAACATGACCAGGCAGCAGAAATGGTGGTGATTTTTAGCAGAGATTTCTGCAAACAGAGCTGTTACTCCTACAGGAGATTCCTGACAAGTCCAGAACAAATATTCTGACAGCAAATCGACTCCTGAACTGCATGAGCCAAACACTTTAAAAAATGCTGCGTGTTGACTCAGCCAAAGGTTTTCTACATTGTTGATAAACTCAGCTCTTCCAGCCTTCAAAAGAGAGATTTCTGTGTTCCTTGGCCTATCCTTTGTGTTCTCCTTGCAGGAATTCGTTAATGCAGCAGTAATCAGTTAATTCTCACACATTAAAAAGCTTTTTGTAGACTACAATGGGCTCTGAGCAGCACCTTCAAATGACACCTTAGGAATTAAAATGTTTTCCCTTCAGGAATTACTCCATATTTCCCAAGTTAACAATGCCTGCTGTTTTCCATTGTGTTTCCCATGGGAATGTGAGCCTTCAGAAGCAGGAAAGGACTGCCCTGAGGGGGGAGAATTACAAGGAGAATAGAAAATCCAGGCTCATGAAACCATTTTTTTTCCCAGTGCCTAAACAGAGAGTGTGGATTTCCATTTTGAATTTCCAATCCTCAGTCAGCAAGGAGGAGGCTGAGGCGTCCCATGTGCCACCACCATGTTGGGCTTCAAAAAAGTTTATTCTTCTCCTTCTTCTTCTCCCAGGTGGTTCCTGCCTGCCACAAATAGCTCTAAACCAACAAATATGGGGGGGTTGATGTTGTGACCCAGAAAAATCAACTCCTCCCAAAAAAAAGCTGAAAGAGACTCCAGAGATGGTTCAGGCCCAGATTTTGTGTTGCCTCCAAGCAAAAACATTCTCCTAAACACAGTCAGACAGCAATCCTGCTGTGACAGCAGCCCCCAGCCATGCTCCAGACATTGGGAATGGGGAGGTCTAGACACCTCCTGCAAGAGCAATTAGGAATTCTTCAGATGTCTCCAGCTCGTTGAGTTGGTCTCATTTTCCTCATTGCCAGTGGACAAGAGCAGCTGGCTGCTGGTCTGTGCCACTCAAACACCTCCCTAAACTAAATCAAAAATTTAACTTCTTTTTAAAGAAGAAGAAGTGTTTTTTTCTGAAGCTCTACAGCTCACCTCTGTCCTTTCTGAAATTATCTCTTAAATTAAATGTCTCTTTTGCAGCAGTCACAATAACAGCTCGTATTCAATATCCTCCTTCTTCCAGCAATCCCTGGAGAATCACTGCATGGAAAGCCACTCCTACCTGAATTTTCTCTTTTTGAGTGTGTCCCATTTAATAATTTTCCTCTAATAATCTTCGGTTCTGGCTGTTTGGGTTCTTTTTTATTTTGTGGCATCGTAGTTTTTACATAAATGGAAAGAGTGAAGAGAATCAGGCCAAGAAGAGATTCCTGTGGATGCACATTGAGTTATCCCCAAGCGTGCTGATGAATTACTTCCTGGGGGATAGAAAACACCACATTTCCCCAACAAACATCCAAATAATCTGGTTCTACCTAACATCTTATTACAAAATCCAGCAAATTACGCAGGAGGAAAAAAAAAATAAATAAAATCCACTTCCAAATTTCTCTTCTGCTCCAAAACAAGACGTGAACTCTGTAATTAGCTTTGTTTTTGTCGTCTTGTCTGAATTTTAAAGCTCTGCACATAAAGCAGAGGGAATTGCTGCTGGATTTGGAGGCAGGTGACATTTGTGGATCGCTGTCGCCGCCGGATGATTCTGGTAATGCTCTAATTATGTGTAGTGAGTTGTCTCTAAGTGCTGCATGCAAAGCTCCCTGCATCATTAGGCACCTTGTTGTTTCCTAAATGTCTTTTATGATCCTGCAGGGGCCCCAGTGAAGGTTGTGGTGGTGATTGTGTGCGGAATTTCTATTTTTGGGGGTTTCTAATTCAGCTGTTTGTTTTCACTCCGGGCTGAAATCTGGTGGATTGATTCTCAGCTGAGACTGAACTTAATTACTGAGTTTAACAGCAAAGTTCAGCAAGGCTGGATTAGACAGCTCGAGGGTGGCTCTTGTAGCATGAAACCAGCAACATTCTCCAGGATATTCTCCTTTTGGTAGAGGGTAAGAATTTTAAAGGAAAGATTGTAAAGCCTGAGGTAGATATTGGTCTGGATCAGGGAATCATGGAATGGGTTGGGTTGGGTTGGGTTGGGTTGGGTTGAAGGGAACTTGAATGTTTTCTACTCCAACCATCTGGAATAAGCAGGGACATCTTCATCAAGACCATATTCCTGGTTTTCTCTGCATCATCTCTCTGGACTTCTTCAGCTGTTTGATATTAACCATGAACCTCAACTACTTTTTCTTTAAAAAATATATCTTTATTAGTCATTCTGGTTTGGTGGGTTTTTTTATTTTTCAAGTCCAGTTTTGAAAAATCTTTAAATAGATGGAAATGTTAATTAAATATGTGCTGTGAAGAAAAAATTATGACTGTCCTATGCTAGCTCTACAGCAAATCTAAAATAAATTTGCAATTTAAAAACAACACCAATAATTAATGTGTTTTTAACCAACACAAATGTGATCAGCTGGAAAAGGATGTATGTTGCTGGTGGAGAAATTAGAGTGGCAATCTGACACACTGTCTGGCAAGGTCGAATATTAGGAATATTTTCTCAAGTGCTGTAAATAAACTGGAAATAGTCTGGAAGGATCCTATATGTCTGACTCAGCTGGTGCTTCCCAGAAAAATTTTTCATTAGTTCATGACTACATTTTTTTTAAGTTGCTGCAATTTCTCCTTGTTTTACAATGGAATTAATCCATGGGAAATAAAGGATTTCCAGTTTTAAAGCACCTTTGTGTTGACCTGAGGCAGAAGGACAACAGGGGCTGCAGCTACTGTTGAGGAGATTGTTCTGAAAAATTATCCAGAACTGGAGAACAACAGAGAAAAGTGTCTCAACAAAAGGCTGGGACACCTGGGGGTGCTCACCTGGAGAGGACAAGGATCCAGGGAGAGCTCAGAGCCCCTGGCAGAGCCTGAAGGGGCTCCAGGAGAGCTGGAGAGGGACTGGGGACAAGGGATGGAGGGACAGGACACAGGGAATGGCTTTAAGCTGAAGGAGGGTGGGTTTAGATGGGATTTTGGGCAGGAATTGTTCCCTGGGTGGGATGGAATTCCCAGATTTGCTGTGGCTGCCCCTGGATCCCTGGCAGTGCCCAAGGCCAGGTTGGACATTGGACTTGGAGCAGCCTGGGACAGTGGGAGGTGTCCCTGCCATGGCAGGGGTGGCACTGGGTGGGATTTAAGGTCCCTTCCAAACCAGTCTGGAATTCCATGGCAAATGTAATTTAGAATTTTCAGTTAACCACTTAAACTCGGATTACATAGCAGATTAAATCTGTTATTTAATTATCCATCTATAATTCCAAACAGAACTTTCAATCATAGTCCTCAAATTTAAGCACAGCTTCATTTGTCCCTCTTCCCCCAAATTATTCAGTTTGATTTTCTCTACTGATGTAATAACACAGCAGAACATTTTACAACAAATATTCCATTATTTTCTTGTTGTTGTTTCAAAGTAATTTTATAAACATCTTTTCCTGAGTGTTTTCACTTGCAAGAGAAAGCTGCACCTCATGTGGGTACCTCACATAATTCACCCAATAACCTCAGCACTCAATTAAATTTTAAATGTTTCTCCATTAAACACTTATTTTACCACAGTAAATAATTTAACGGGTTTTCATTTGGAAGTGTCTCACCTCACAGAGTTTTCAATCTTCCTTTTTTTAATAAAGTCACTTCATCCTTTTTCTCGAATCTGAAATAAATGGACTCTTGTCTAAAGATTTTTGGGCCCATTCAGTGCTGTGACTCTGCACATACATCAGCATTCACCATCTGAGTAATACAGGAAAGTAAAAGAAAAATGAACTAGGAAGCGAGCTCACAAACGTGGAGTCAATAGATAAAAATGAAGTGCACTGACATTTCAACAAAATTTCCATCAATTTCTATCCTGAGTTCCTATCCCAGATGTGGAACTGGTTGGCACAACTGGTAATGACCAGGACAATTCCTATCACAGAACTCCTCTGATGTACTCAGAAAATTACCCAGACCCATCTCCTCCAGTGCTGAGTCTTTCTGTTCCTGATCTTACCCAAAAATTAACTTTCTGTTGACTTTGAGCAAGGGAAACTTTCAATAGCCTAAATGTCATTAAAAAGTCAGTGTTCCCTGGGAATTACCTTTTATAAACAGACTGAAAGCTGAGGTTCCCCTCTGCAATCAAGAATCTGCCGGGTGACTTTGGTGACAAACTGGGAATCATTTTTAAAAATATTTAGGGGGTGGGAAAAATCTTTTTATGAGTCCTTTTTATATTTTCTGGAGAGAGAAAATCAGAAGTTGTTTAAATTTTGCTTTGAGTTTTTAAAATCTATGGCGAGTACTGATGACATGAGATGGACTGATGGGTAAAAGCTTCAAGCTGAGAGAGCAGAGATTTAGGTGGGATGTTGGGAAGGAATTCTTCCCTGTGAGTGTCCAAGGTCAGGCTGGACAGAACTTGGAACAACCTGGGATAGTGGAAGGTGTCCCTGAAATGTAAATTTCCCTTCTTTCAGCTGGTTCAGAATCACCAGTTTTTATTCCCACCCCCTTTGCCTGTTGCAGGACTCCATGACAAACATAAATATTTTCCTTTCCTCTTTCCTCATTGGTGCCTCTGAACCAGAGCATTTGACACCAGGACAATGTAGGGCTGCAAAAAATTCCATGAGCTTGGAATTGTTTGTGGCACATGGACAGGAGATGCTCGTTAACACCCACGGGGCTTGGCCAACACAAAACTTGCAAGTCAGGCTGAGAAAAGCCAACACCCAAAAGTTGTTTGTGCTGATGGTTAAGAGCCTAAAACGCTTTTGCAATTGTGGAAATGGGCTGGAAAATATTCTGTAGGTGAGGATGTGCTGGGGATTCATTCCCTATCTTTATCTCATTAATTTCAGAACACGAGTTGTATTTCCTGAGCATCATTCATGACCATAAAGTGCTTATTCCTCCATCATTGTCTCCTCATCCCCTTTTTTGTTACAGCCTTCACTGGCCTGAGATTAGGATAAACTTTTGAAGCTGGGATAAATATTTGGACAACATCCAGCATGGTGGGACCTGCTCTGGATTGGAGCTTTGAAAACAATCTCCAATTGTCTCCAAAAATCCACAACAATCCTATGCAACACATGGGAAATTATGATAAGAGTGTCTTTAAAGCCTTTTAATGGGATGTGATTATGGATATTCTGTTGTCCTGCATAAAATACCATGAGGAACTTCATAGATATTGGAGCAACTTAGAGGAAACTTGTTTATTTCTAATTAGCTTGTATTAATTGAGAGCTTTTCATCAGTTAGGACTAAATTAAGGGAAAATCTTTATGGCACCATTCAGAGCTGCTGTCCTTAGGCTTTCTCCTATGGAATAACTGCAGATGTTTAAGAATTATCATTTCAAAACATTTCATTTACATTCTGACTTCAAAATGAAACAATGACCCTTATAGATTAGGCAGAGGAATCACTAGCAGGGATGAAGGGATGTTTCTGGAAAATGTCACTCTGCAGCTCCCCTCTGTGTCCCAGAGGAGGGAATTGTGTCCCTGTCTGACCCAGAACATTCCTGAGCAGAACTTTGGGATTTCAGGCACAGCCTATTCTCTTACTCTTCCCACACTTCCTCAAAACCTTGCAGTAATTCAGATGAAAGAAGAAACATTCTTGAAAAAAACTTCATTTCTTTATTTTTCCCTTCAGGTTTCCTTGCTGTTGGCCAAAGAAGCACTTTGGGGGGCAAACAGATGTTGTGACTTGATCAAACCTCTTGTGTTTCTCTTTAAATCCAGCAGCAGAGACCTTGGCAGTGTGGTTGGAGATTCCAACATAAATTTCCACTTGGTTCAATGGACCATTCCCATTCACTCCTCTTGGAATGAAGGCTGGGATATTTTTCCAACATCTATTTTCTACTTTGTTCCATGCTTTATCCAGCTGTGGGAGGGGAGAATTCTGCATAGGAAACTCATTTTATTCTCCTTTCATGTGCCTAAAAGTGACCTTGGAAAGCAGAAAATACAAGTTGAGGGGTAGAAAAGGAGCAGGCTGAGGAAGCAGCTTGTGACAGATGTTGCTTGTGTAAAGACTAAAACAAACTGAGGTTTGAGGTTGCTCAGAAGGTAGAGCTGTGAGTAAACACAGCTAATAAATAAAGTAAATAAGTATTTGGCTATACAGGAATAAACAAACCTCACAGGATAATCCCAGGCAAGGTTTTAATTGTTTCTGTGTGGGATTAATCTGTGAGAGGGACAGCAGGAGAGAGATGGCTGGGTCTGAACAGCTCCTGGTCCACAGCAGTGTCCTCACCCCTCCCAGGCACCTCCAGTGGGGATGGGAGCTCCAGCACAGAGCATTCCATGTTTTCTCCAGCCATTCCTCCTCATTCCTCTGTGTCCTGGCTGGAACTCCTGCCCAGGCTATTCCCAGATCCAGAGGCAGGCAGAGATGTCGATGTCCCTCTGGTTTATGCTGTGCCATAAATCCAGCTGGTGGAACCCTGCTGTCCCTTGTCCTGAGAATTCACTTCTTGGCCATGAACCTCCTTGTTTTGCTGAGGAGATGGGAGGGGGGGAGGCTGTGGATGGGTTAAGGCAGTAAATCTGTCCCAGTGTATTAAAAACGAGAACAAATGGCTTGGTTTTGGCATCTCTGAACTCCAACTCTGCATTGCAGCACATCCCATGACTGACATCTGGGCCAGGGGGGTGGCACCCGTGCTGGCAATGAATTTGTCCCCTGCACCCTCCTGCAGAGGTCACCTGAGGAGCAGGACACCGAGCTGGAGCCCAGGACAGCTCCTCCTTCCTTCCTTCCTTCCTTCCTTCCTTCCTTCCTTCCCTCCATCACTCCCTTTGCTCCTTGTCTGTTCCTGGTGCTGCCAAGCTGCCTCTCTCAGATCCTGTGTGCCAAAAGTGCTTTTGGGAAGTTTTCCATCTCTCTACTTGATTAAAATCATCTCCTGCAGCACTGGGGTGGCTCTGTTTGCTCATGAGAAAAGACAGCCCTGGTGTCTTGAGTGTTAAAATGGAAAGTGGAGGTGTTCCAAAGAGCTCATCATGGAATCATGGAATGGGTGGGGATGGAAGGGACCTTAAAAATGATCTTGTTCTGACACTTCCACTATCCCAGCTTGCTCCAAGCCCTGTCCAGCCTGACCTGGGACACTTCCAGGGATCCACAGCTTCTCTGGGCACCCTGTGCCACGGCCTCTCCACCTTCACAGGGAACGATTTCTTCCTTATATCCAACCCAAATCTATCCCTTTTTTGATTTTAAATCATTCCCCCTTGTCCTGTCCCTAAAATATTTGATGCTTTCTCTGCTCCAGCCTCTTTCTCCTGAGATGGTGACATGAATAACTAAATAAACCTCTTCAGGGGGTGTTAAATTAAAAGCAAACCCAAGAACTGCCAGCCTTTAGCCAAGGATGGAGCAGGGAAGCTCCTGCTTGGACTGGAGCCTCTGGGAATGACCAGTGATGGTCCAAGTGGCCACATGGGCACGTGCCTGATGTTCCCACCCCCTGTGACCACCTGAGATGCACTAAATATGAAATATGGCAATTCCTGGCGTTCTGAGAGCCCCCAGGATTCCAGGCTGGGATGGTCCCCGTGCTCCCTGGGGAGCTGTAGGAGCCCCATGGGGACAGGATGGGTCACTGCTGCACAAAGTGCCCCCATTCCAGGAGCTCTTCCCCTCACACACAGCCCAGAAATGGTGGGAACAGCAGATTTTCCCTGGTTGGGTTGAGCATTTTGTGTGGTTTTAATTTTCCTGTTGCTTACACATGAAATAATGGTAATAGTCCCTAAAAGCTGTTATTCCCCATGCTGGGAAAACACTCTTTAGCCACCTGCTGTAACAAGCATGTTTCAAATCCAGCATTTTCTGTAAGAATATAATCCTCACTGCTCAGGAGGTTTTACTAATCAGCTGCTGGCTTTTCAGTTCTAATACCTCAGCTATTTATTGATTTATTCAAATGCCCTGTGCACTTTATTTAAAGCTGTCTAAGATTTTATTTAATGTTTCTTCAGACGACCAGAATAGAATGATCAACTCCAAACGTAGGGTTTTTTCTTCATTATCCTGTACATAAGGAAAAAAAAAACCATGATGAAGAGACAAGAATTAAACTTTTCTGGGGAAATAACTTCTCAGCAGAGGCTTCACACCTGTCTCACTCCAGTGGCAGCGTTGTGATTGATATGAATAAGTTATAAATGCCTTGAATATTTACATTTTTATACATCACAGGCATTTTTCAGGCAGAAGGAATGATTTAGCTCTATTACTCACGTGGGTTATTAATCATGTGGATTCCAGGTGAAACAGGGGCTGGGGCTGTGGTTTGTGCTGACAGGGAGTGAGCAAAGTGCTGAGCTCTTTTCCATCTCACGTCCTTGCTGCAGGTGGCCACATCCCTGATCCTTTGGTCTGCCATAAAACAAAAGGAGAAGCTGTGGAAGCACGTCCTGGCTGGCTTCCAGTGTGGGAGATCCTGCACTGAATTCACAGCCATGACTTTGGAAAGAAGATTCTGGCTTTGTTTTGTCCCCTTCCTGAAGGGTTCTTTATTCCTCCCCCACAGTGTTCAGGAAAGAGGGAGTTGTAAATATGCACATCCTTGTCGTTCAAATCTAAGAAATGACATTTAGCTATTCTGCTGAAGTAAATCTGAGCGCACAGAGTCATTTAGGGTGGAAAACGTCTCTGGGTTCATCCAGTCCAAGCCGTGCCCCATCCCCACCTTGTCCCCAGCCCAGAGCTACGAGTGCCACCTCCAGGAATTCCTTGGACACTTCCAGGGATGGGAATTCCAATGCAGCTCATTCCAATGTTTAACAACCCTTTCCATGTGGAAATTCCTGCTGGTGTCCACCCTGAGCCTCCCCTGGCCCAGCCTGAGGCCGTTCCCTCTCCTCCTGTCCCTGTTCCCTGTTCCCAGATCCCAAATCCCCCCGGCTGTCCCCTCCTGTCAGGGACTTGTGCAGAGCCACAAGGTCCCCCCTGAGCCTCCTTTTCTCTAGGCTGAGCCCCTTCCCAGCTCCCAATGTCTCCATTAAAATGATGAAATTAAATTCTCCACCATTCCAGGTCTCCCCCTCAGCTCTGAGCCCAGCAGGTCCCATCCCAGCTCAGGTCAGGGTGGCCTCACCAGGAGGATTTTCTTTATCAGCTGCATTTTGTCCACCCTGTGCCTCATCCCCCCAGGCCCTCGTGGGCACATCCTGATTCTCAGCAGTTATTCAATTTTATGAGCAGGAGAATTTGTGGAAGAAGGTCAAAGAAGATTAATAAAGGACAAGGTGTCTAATAACTACACAATAGTAGACAAAAATAGGAGAATGATCAGTGCTCACACTGTGCTGCTTGAACTTATTATCCTGCATTAGCAGCATTCATAATTTAAAACTTTAATAAACTCCCAGCCTCTTTGGGCCAAGATAGATGTTGCTGCTGGTTTTATTAGCTCCATAAAGGGCAGAAGCTTTATGCTACGTGATTATCCTGCAGAAGCAAACACCTAATCACTCTGGGAACATTCTCATGAGCAGCTAAAAGGGACAAAATGAGACCAAGTGTCGCCTTGACACAACATGGTTTCACCTTCAGGTTGGAATTGCTGTGGAACAAAGGCCACTCAGTCTTGGAACAGATGGCAGAGAGGTGGAAGGCTCCAAATCCCAAAGCTCAGACATCCCAGAATCCCAGCCTGGTCTGGGTTGGAGGGGACCAAACAGATCCCCCAGTGCCACTTCCTCCATGGAGCAGGGACACCTTCCATGGAGCAGGGACACTTTCCATGGAGCAAGGACACCTTCCATGGAGCAGGGACATCTTCCATGGGCAGGGACACTTTCCATGGAGCAGGGACACCTTCCATGGGCAGGGACATCTTCCATGGAGTAGGGACACCTTCCATGGAGCAGGGACACCTTCCATGGAGCAGGGACACTTTCCATGGAGCAGAGACACTTTCCATGGAGCAAGGATACCTTCCATGGAGCAGGGACATCTTCCATGGGCAGGGACATCTTCCATGGAGTAGGGACACCTTCCATGGAGCAGGGACACCTTCCAGGAGCAGGGACACCTTCCATGGACAAGGCTGCTCCAAGCCCCATCCAGTCCAAGGCTGTGTGCCAGGTTATCCCCCATGGAACTGCTCTTTTCCCCTTTGTTCCTTCCTGTTTCATACAGTTTTTAAAATCAGGATTGTCCCCTGAAGGAACAGTGGGTTATTCCTTAATCCAGGACCATCTGGCACTTTTCTCTCCTGTTACACAGCACATTTATTTGTAAATATCCCTCTCCTCTCCCCTCCAAGCCAAAGCTCAGGTGTTGGATGCACCAAACATCTCCTGTCCTGCTCCAGGTGCTGCTTGTTTTGGCCAGGTGTCTCTGGAGTCACATCTTCTGCCTCCTTCCCTCTTTCCCCTCTTATCCCAAAGAATTTGGGTTTTTTTTTGCCCTGGCACAGCTCCATCTGTCCCAGGTAGAGCAGGTGAGGAGAGGCAACGTGCTCAGCACGAGCTGTGGGCTGGGTTTGGGTTCCTTGGAGCCTCCCCCAGCAGCAGGAGAAGGACACAGGAGGATCCCAATCCCAAAGGGATTTGCTGCAGTGCAGAGAGGCACAGCTGGAGGTGCCACTCTCAGACCCTGGACACCTTCACTGGGACAAAGGGAAGGACAAACAACAGGATCTGATCTTCACAGGGCAAAGCCTCAGCAGGAAAAGTCATCCCTTGGTGGCAGAGTTTGGGACCAGGCTCTGGAATGTGCTGAGTGGAGAGGGGATGATTTGTGTGGGCTGAAAAATCAGCCTGGCTTGAGGATAAGAAGGAGGGTGAGCAGTGATTACCAAATAATCCAATTATTCAGTTTATGAGAGGAAAAGGGGCAGATGCTGTCCAGTCACCTGCTGCTGCTGCCCTGGCAGGCAGTGAGGAGCTGAGCAATCAGACAGGAGAGGTTCTGCAGGAATGTGGAGTTCCATTTCCATGCTCCATGTTCCATTTCCATGCTCCCTGTTCCATTTCCATGCATTGTTTAGCTCACTAAAGCTAATTCACTTTCCCACCCACTACTTAATTTAATTTCCATGCCTCTCATGGCTGGAATACAGCATCCTTCTGCCAGAGGCCAGCAGAAAGACCAGGTAAAGGTCAGGTGAGTGACTGAAAAATAAAATTACAGAGGGCTCTGATTGCTTTATTATAGGTTTTATCACCTTGTTATTAAAAAAAAAACAACAACAACAACAAAAAAATCTTTTGAAGGCATGGATGATGATTTTAAATGTTAAAAAAAAGAGAATAACTTCTGAAGGGATGGGTGATGGTTTAAAATGTTAAATGTTAAAAAAAAAAATAAGGGATTGTTGATGATTTTTTTTCCTTTTGAAGGAATTGTTGATGATTTAAAATGTTTCACATTTTTTTGAGGAACAGAGCTGTATCATGAGCCAAGACAACCCCATCCTCTGTGTGTCCTTGCAGGATTTCATTGTTTGTTTGGTCACAAGCAGAGCAATTAAAACTGAAGGTAAATTCTTTGCACTCAGTCATATTGTGCAAATATTTTCCTTTTTGGGGTTGAGCTACCCTGGGTTTAAGCTCTGCCAGAAGCCTGGGTTATGATTTTGTTATGTGTGCTGATGGTTTGGTGTTGTGTGTGAGAGAAGGAAAGCTTTAGAGAATCCAGGGTGGGATTTTTTAGAATTTCAGTTTTGTTTTGCAAACATCCACTGTCCCAGGCTGCTCCAAGCCCCAATGTCCAGCCTGGCCTTGGACACTTCCAGGGATCCAGGGGCAGCCACAGCTGCTCTGGGAATTCCATCCCAGCTCTTCCTAACCCTCCCAGGGAGGAATTCCTTCCTAATACCCAAAATAAATCAGTTTAAAGCCATTCCCCTTGTCCTAAAACTTCATGGCCTGAGGGAAATTCCCTCTCCAGCCTTTAGGCATAGGATGTTACCAAGCCAAGAATTTTAATTTAGTTTTTTGTGGCCCCCAGCTCCAGCCACACCTCCCCTCTGGCAGTCTTGGGGACTCAGATCAGAGCACTGGCCACCCC
>VZTT01010553.1:3910-14662 GCA_013400855.1 Buphagus erythrorhynchus | reverse complement strand
GTGCCTTGGGAGTGGAGTGAGGATTTCCTGGCAGTACAGTGGTTTTTTAATTTAATTTAATATTATATTTTCTGTGTTTGATATGAGCATTTGGGGGTTTGGGCTGATTGAGAGCTGAGGTGATAAATTGTGAGTGGGTTTTGTTGGGAACATTTATCTGGGAACTCGAGAAAAACTCTTCTGAGTCAGATTTATAACAAAGCTGAAGGAGATTTGGTATCTCCTAACAAGACAACCACGATGGGAAAATCAGCAGAACTTCTCCTTGTTTCTCCAGAACTGTAAAAGTGGGATAAAATGCAGCAATGGGATTGTGAAAGCCAGCTGTTCATTCCTGGGACTCACTGAGAAACCTGAGGGCTCCTCAGGTCACTGGAATGTGAAATAAGAGTGAGGTTGGGAGGACCTGGATCAAACCCAACAGAACAGAGCATTTTTGGAAAAACACAACGAAACCCAAACCATTCCATTTGAGTTGTACATATTCTGTTGGAGTTTTTGCTATTTAGGAGTTCATTAACCTACTGGAAATATTTAAATAATAATAATTGAAATAACGTCTATCCCATTGCTCAGAATATATTTTCATCTCTTACCCTAAGCCCTTCTCTTACCCTAAACCCTCTTCTTTGAAAGTGGATCCTTTTTTAATTGATGGAGAGACTCTTCCCATCTGGTCCCATCTTGGATTTCAGCACCACTGGATGCTGGCAGCTTTTTACTGCTTGAAGGACAAAAAGATCCCTGCCCCATCCTGACACTGACAAATGGAGCCCTTTTATTTGCTGGACTTCCAACAGAAACCTGCCTGCCACATCCAGGAAGGAATGTTCAACATTTTGCTCTAAAAAAAAAGGATTTGGAGGAGGCAGAATCCCTGCAGGCAAATTCCCCATCCCTGCCCAGCCTGCACCTGTCACTGGGGGAGGAGGAGGCTCAGCCCCTGGACAAAAGCAACAGTTCAACATTTCTATTCCAAGTTTATATTCCAAGACATGTCCCACGTTTATTTATGGAAGTTTCAGGTTGCAAAAATGAACTTTTAAGTGTTGAAAGTGTGGGGGTTTAATTTTGCCAGCCGTAATTAAATCACTGAGATGATTTATCCACTCTGTGATCACATCTGAGGGATCTTTTCTCCCAGCCTGGGGAAATAAAACCCACAGATGAGCATGGGAGTGCTCTTAGCCTGAATGAACACTAACAAGTAGCTCCAGCTGCTTGTGATTTCCAGGAAAATCCAAACTAAACCCTTCCTCAAGCTGCTTTATGACTTTCAGATGAACACATTTGCATCAAAATTCATCTCAGGCACGGGTCCATGGACAAAAAGTGTGTTGGTCTCTCCTTTTTTTTTGGGTTTCAGAATTGCCAGGGAATATTTTCTGTATGATCAAGAGGCTTCCTGCAGCCCTGCCAGGGCACGGTTGGGACTTCAGAGCTTCCCAGAGAAAAAAAAAATTCCTCTTGAAATTGTTTTGGACAGGTGTAATAAATCAATATAAACGATGGAATCAACCTCTGGGCTTTATTCTTGCAAGCCCATGCCAGGGAACATTTCTTGGAATAAGTGATGACATCTTCCTTAGAGAAAGGAAGGATGAAGTGAATTATCTACAGAAAAGGTCAAGGCTCTGTTCCCTGCCTCTCCTTTAAAAATCTTCTTGAGGAAAATCAAAATGTGCTGCCCTTTCTTACCCCTGACTCTGTTTACCTGCTGAACCCTCTTTGATGAAGGACTTGGATTCTCTCCTGCATCCTGTATTTTCCCACCAGCCTTACCCGTGCAACAAATTGCCTAAAAACTCTTCTCACCCTGCATTTCATTAAAAAATAGCTGAAGAGTCCCCCCCAGAATCAACCAGAAGCTGCAGCTCCTTTTCCTTTGTTTTCAGTAATGGAAGTTATTTCCAGATTAGAAGGAGTCACCCTCTGGCTGCAGAGAAATAATTTGAATTCCCCCTTGCTGGCAGGATCCTTTCCCATCTGTGGGCAGATTTCATTCCTTATCTCCCATTAAACCCAGAGGTGTTATTAAAATCCAATATCATTTCAACTCTGCAGGGAGCTCTGTGGCAGTTGTAACAGAAGAGGCTGAAAATAACATTTAAATCTTCATTGATGTGGCCATTTCAATGTGGCTTTGAATTGCATTTTTGTGTTTTCTCACCTGTACGAAGTTTCATTTCCAGCTAAGTGCTGAAAAAAACTCAAACCAGTTTATTTCAAAATGCAGGGAAGGTGAGCAAGTCTCAGCTTGTGAGGGCAGGAGAGGAGGGGATGGGTGATTCCTGAGCTGGAATCAGAGAACAAAACCTGCTGTGAGCAAAACCTGGGGCCCTGCTCCCCTCCCAGCCAGGAATGGCAAATGGAGATGGATGCTGCTGCATCCTCAGCTTTCTTCCCTCTATGGCAGCCCAAGTGCCAGGCCTGCAAAATAACAATTTATGTGCTGGCAAACCTCCTTTGAAAAGGAAATTTTGATTTTCAGCCCCCCACCCCAGCCAGCAGCAGCTTCCTCCTTGTGGGCAGTTGGGTGGGTTCTGGTTTATTTTTATTTTTTTGGAGATTTAACAAAGGCAGCACATAACTGATGGCATCTACCACTGATATCTTCTCTCTTTCTTATACCCTGGGAAGAAATAATCATGTTTATAAAATGTTTTTGAGTGATACAGTTCTATTCTTATTTGAGATGATGGTTTTGCTCACACTTGTATTGATCAAGAAATAGAAGTGAGCGTTGCCTTGGTTACCTTTGCAAAACTCAGTATTTTTATCCTTATTTGTCAGATTTGTGCTGTATAAAATCTCATTTTCTTTTTGCATCTGTATTTCTGACCATTATTAACCAATAACTTTGTCAGTTCTGATTAATTTTTTTTTAAAGATATTGTATTTTCACTTTCCTCTGGGCTTTTTTGGGGCAAGTTTCCTCTTATTATTACATAAAACATAATATTGGGAATTAGCCAAAAACTTTTCCCAGGAACCCACCACTCTATTCCACCCCCTTGTGCTCATTCCCACAGAGTTGGGATGTCAATTAGAGCCTTCAAATTAATGCAATTTGGGAAATACTTCTTCTTTTTGTGGGTCTTAAGGAGGTGAAATAAAATATTCCTCGGCACGGAGGGTTAGGAAAGTTCTCCCTGTCCCTCCCTGCCTTTCTCACCCGTCACTTTTCATCCAAATAAACCAGGAATGCAAAGCCAAGGAATTCTAGGAAGGAGCCTGCTGCCCTCTCATGGCTCCCGGAGCAAACAGCCGGGAGGAAAATGGGAATAAAAAGCTGGGAGGATCCTCCTTTCCCAGCAAAATTCCATTTTCAGAACCAGGACAGGCTGAGCAGGAAGGGATAACTCCATGTCCTGAGTTATTCCAGGGGATGCTGTTTGGTGGGGTTTTATTTCCTGATTTTTCAGTTCCTTCTCTTCCAAGAGGTTGATTTGATGTTGGGCATCACAGGAACAGCAGAAAACTCCCTCATTCCTGGAAAACTCATTAATTCTTTGGGATAATTGGGTGATTCAGGATTTTTGTGCCCCATCCCTGGAAGCCTCCAAGGTTGGGTTGGATAATGAGATAACAAAGGTCAGTTAGCAGGAACTGCCTAGATTTGGAAGCTCCTGCTCTAAATTAAATTACAAAATAAGAAAACTCTGGAATTCCCCATGCCCTGGAAGGGAAGAGGCTGCTCAGGAGCCAGCCAGGACAGGGATGAACAACAGGAAAACAAAGTGTCCAGGAATCTGCTGAACCAAAATCTCAACAGAGGGAGAAAGCAGAAAGAAACAGCAAATAATTTTTGCCATTGCTCACTCCTCCAAACTGCTGCCTCCCTATAAATACTATCACATAAATATTATTTTATTGTTATATAATGCATTTTAATAATATTTAAAAGATGGTGTGCCAGCAGGCAGAGTGCATCCCCATTACAGCCACTTCCAGGCTGAAGGAAGGGAGGAAAAATGGGGAAAGGGGGAAAAGGTAAGGTTTAAAAAAAAAGGGGAAAAAAGTTATAAAGGAGGGGGGAAAAAAATGCAACCTAACCCAAGCCTGCATTAGGTTTTAGGAGCTCAGAAAGGAATTGGCCTGGCTCTTGCCTGGGAATGAATGGAGCTGTTCAGGGCACTTAAACTCTTAATGACCACAAATCCCAGCAGTTCCCCCTGGGGTGGAAAGGGGAAAAGCTGGCACTGCCAGCCTGATGCACTCCTGAAAGGAAAACCAAGCTCTATCTTATGTGTGCCAAGTGATTTTCCACATCCATCCCTTGCCAGGGGCTGAGGTGCTGCTCTTGCCTGGAGCTGTCTGAGCAGGCAGGGAAGGATCCTGCAGCACCTCCAAGGTGATTCCCCCTGCAGCATCCCAGCCCCAGTGCTCCTCTCCTGTGCCCAGGCTCAGAAATGCTGGAAGCTCAGCTTAACTAGGCAGGGGATTATCCAGCTCCCTTCTGTTCCCTCCCCAGAGCAGAAATCCAAGGCAGTCTCTCACTCCCAATCCATGCTGACCTGCCCACAGTGGCTGCTCTGACTCAATAAGTGACTTCTTCTTCCCTGGATAAATAAATCACTTGGGTGCTTCTGCTGAAGTGATCCTGATTGAGTTGCAGGGTTTAAAACAACTGTATATAACATTAACTGGGCCACACATCCTCACCTTGCTTTCCCTAGGGACACAGGACAACGAGGGATGGCTTTAGATTAAAGAGGAGAGATTTAAGATGTATATTAGGAAGAAATCTTTCCCTGTGAGGGTGGGCACAGGTTCCCAGAGAAGCTGTGGCTGCTCCTGAATTCCTGGAAGTGTCCAAGGGGTTGGAGCACCCTGGGATAGTAGTGTCCCATGGAATGAGATTAATTTTAAGCTCCCTTCCAACCCTACCATCCTCTAATTCTGTGATTTTATTTATAATATTTATATATGTTTATAGCTTTCTAGTTCACTCTCAAAGTTTCACACTGGATAAAAGTTACACACACAGCAGGAATGCTGAATAAAGGCAGCTTTTCCTTGAAACCACAGAGGATCCTCAATACCTGGTAAATTAAAATTTAAACTAAAAAATACCTGGCAAATGAACAGTCACCCTAAAATCCAGCAGCAGCTGAAAACATTTAATAAGACACATTGCAAAGCTCCAGACAGGCAAATGCAATACTTTCTGATGTGGGCAGGGCACAGCTCCTCGACAGCATCCAGAGCTGGTTAATTCACAATTAGAGGGGAAAAAAGAGCCAGTGCAGCTTTGCTGCTACCCAGAGGCAAAGAGACTCAGTCAATAAAAGCAATCCCTGTCCCCCAGGAGCCATCCCACTAAAGAGCCAGCAGCTCCTGCTGCTTAAAAACCTCTGCTGGTGGCAGAGCTGCTGGAATTAACAATCGATGTTCTAAATCAAGCACAGGATCACAGACACAGCTGATGATTTCTGTTACAGGGGTATCAGAGAGTTGGAAATAAATATTCCTCTGCCTGCCCTGGGCTAGGCTGGGGTGGGGGGTGAAAGGGAGGAGAGGCTGAAACCAGGATTAAATAAATCACAGAATGGTTTGGGGTTGGATGGGACCCTGAACTCATCCAATTCCAGGGGCAGGGACACCTCCCACTGTCCCAGGCTGCTCCAGCCTGGCCTTGGGCACTTCCAGGGATCCAGGAGCAGCCACAGCTTCTCTGTAAATTATAAATTCTAAATTATAACTCCCCACTGCACACACTGCTCTGCTGCTGCTTCCCAGTGCTGGCAGGGAATTTTAGGGAAGTGTTTTAGGGAATTTTTGGGTGAGAAGCTGGTGACAGCTGTGTGTGTTCACTCCTGCTGTGCCTCACTGGGGCTGGGGGGGGTTCATCCATGCAGGGATGTGGGGATGCTCCTCAGCCCCATCCCTGCAGCAGCATCTGCCACTGAGCAGCTCTTCGTGCCTGGGGAGGGAATTCCTGCCCTCAATTTGAAATAAAACATCCAGGGAAGAATCCTGAGGTAGCTTTGTTGGCCACCTGCAACTTGAACTCCTGTTTAAATCTGTTTTTTTAATGTTGTGGGTGACTTTGATCTGATACATCAGAGCAGGTGAGTCCTTGTTCCATGGTGACTTTCTGGTGTCTGCAGGGAAACAAGAGAGCTCCAGACTGATTTTAACAGAGCCACATGCTCCCAGCAGGCATCCAAAAGCAGGGTTTATTTTATTTCCCAAATCAGTGTTTAGATGCAGCAGAAACTCCCAGGCAAGGAGAAGCTCCTGCTCTCCAGAGCTGGAATATTATCCCAACTCCATCCCTCCACCAGGTCACTCTGAGCTCTCCAGAGCTGCAATTCTTGCTCCTCCTCTATTATTCCAACTCCATCCTTCCACCAGGTCACTCTGAGCTCTCCAGAGCTGCAATTCTTGCTCCTCCTCTATTATCCCAACTCCATCCCTCCACCAGGTCACTCTGAGCTCTCCAGAGCTGCAATTCTTGCTCCTCCTCTATTATCCCAACTCCATCCCTCCACCAGGTCACTCTGAGCAGAGCTGTGCTGTGTGATGGATTCTGGCTGGGCCCAACACTGACACATGAACACTCAAAGTGTGAAAATTTTTGCAGCCAAAGCAAACCTGGCAAATGTTTGGCTCCTCTGTAACATTTACAGCCCTCCCTGGTGCTTCCAGGCATGCAGAGCAAGGATCAGCCCTGATTTTATTGACCTGTGCTACCCCTCAAGTCTTAGAAACCCTCTTTTATTTTTATTTTATTCCCCACTCTGCCCCCATCACCCTCTTAAGTGGGATGGAAATTCCGTCTGCCTTAGCTCCTTTGAAAGAGCACAGCTGCACAAAGTGCAGGCTGCTTTCATCTCCAAACTTTATTTTTCTGACATAAATAGTGAGGATTCACCTCTTGTGTCTCCTCATCACCTCTTCAAAATGCTTTTTTTATCTCCACAAGCACCTCTTGTATCACAGGACAGATATGGAGCATGACTGAAAAATCACACTGGAAAGGAAAAGGAGGGGTTTTTTTTCTTTTTAAAGGAATAAAAAAGTCTCTGCTGGCTGCAGAGGTGAGGGGAAAAGGAGCAGGAGTGCTGACCACAGTGAACACGTGCTCTGAGCAGGATTTTGCACTTTGGATCTGCCCCAAGGTCCCACTGCTCACTGCCCCGGGAGGAATGAGAAGGGAGTTCCTCCACTCCTGGGCAGTTCTGCAGCCCTTGTGAGCACATGAAATTCTCCTTAAACCGGGCAAAGGGATGGCCCTGGCCAGAAACCACCTCTGATAATCCAGCTGGGGGCACTTTGTGCCAGGCAGAGACGTGTGGAGAGGGGCTGGGCACACCTGCCCAAGGTGTGGCTCTGCCCTTTGCTCTTGGCACTGCTCAAAGGTCAGGCAGGATTTTCTGTGCATTAATAACCTGTAGCTACTGGGTTTCTCTGCTGCCATGGAATCGTTGAATCATTCAGGTTGGAAAATCCATCGAGTCCAAGCATTCCCCAGCACTGCCAAGGCCACCTGTGTCCCCAGGTGCCACCTCCACAGGGCTGTGACATCCCTCCAGGCACGGGGACTCCAGCCCTGTGCTCTGTGGATTTTGGCCACAAGTGCTCCCACACCCAGGAGCCTCCAGACGTGCAGGAGACCCCAAAGGAGAGCAAGGAGAAAAGGGAGCAGCAGCAGCTCAGTGACCATTTCTGCTCATCCCAGGGGATCCTGGTGTTTGCAGTCTTTGTGTCCCTCCAGATCCCCAATCCCACACTAATGGGGATTTAACTAAAACAATGGCTTTCATCTTCCTGCTCAGGCTAGAACGAAGATAAACCAAAACTGGCTTTTGTGTCCTCCAAAAAATCTGGGAATTGAAGTGTGCCCACAGTTCAGAGCAAACAGAGATTTGCTGTCCACACTAAAATCATCTTCCTTCACACACCCTTTCCCAAGGTGTCCTTAAAACAGAATAACATCCTTTGGTGCATTTTCAATGGGTCTCTCCTGCTCCTTCTTCTTGGAATATCTGGCGTGGTCATAGAAATAGATGATGGTGAGAGAAGCAATGTTCAGGACAAGGATGAGCAGCATGATCCAGTAGGAATATCCATAGTTGTGTTTGGATCCAAGGGATGTCTGCAGAGGGGTGGAACATCCTCCACGGGCCAGATCTTCAGACAGCCTGTTTCCTTCCACATTCACAGGGAAAAGGATCATGGCTGTGAGGATGAGGATTCCTGGAAAATAAAAATACAACTTTTGGAGGAGGAACTGTAGTGCTATTTCTGTAGTGCTTTATAATCTGCTTTAATCCTTGTCCTACACCAGAGATTTTAATCAATTTAACTAGAAAAATTTTGATTTTTTTTTTTATTTTGAAATTTACCTTGAAAATATCTTGAATTTATTTTTTTTTTCATGCTTAGGGAATGTTTAATACTTATCTAGTATTAGTAAACTGTGGGGGCATTTAAAGGATTTTTGCCCCACTCAATAGTATCTGACAGGTGTTTTGATATAGGCAATGATATAATCTAAAATTATTAGATTCTGATTATTTTTAGATAAGGCCATTTAATTCAACTTTTTTCACTGAATTTAGTGCTGATGAGTATTGTGTATTCACACCTTTGGTGATTTGTAAACGTCTGATATGAGCCCAAATTAATGGATGGGGAGTCTCACAGCTGGATAAAATAAAAGCAGCTGGATAGATATCACAGCTGGATAAAATAAAAGCAGCTGGATAAAGCCCTGAGCAGCCTGGTCTGTGCTCAGGCTTGGCCCAAGAGCTTAGAATTGAAAAACTCCTTTTCTTTACAAATTTGAATTATTGGATGAGTCTGGGATAAGCCGAAATGTGATGTCTTATTACATCTGGGTCTATTTCCTACAGCCTCCAAAATGTAAACCTTCAGTTCCTTTGACATTTATCTGAATATTGCTGTTGAATCTCTGCTTTCCTTGTGCCAACAGAGCTGCAGTCTCTGAACTTTGGTGGAACAGCTCCATTCCTCCTCTCCAGGCACCTCACCCTACCCCAGCTCACACTGAAACAGCTTCATTTTTTATTCAGGACAATACTGGTAGGAGAGTTAGGAACCTCCAAGATGACCTCCCATATTAAATGATGCATGATTTCCCATAAAAATACACTCACAGCGAAATAAACTTCCAGGTCACAGCACTTGCAGGGCTGTTAAAAGTAACCACAGCCCTCAGCCAACACTAGAATTTATTTTCACCCCAATATTTATTTTGGCCAGCTCAAATTTCAGCTTTCATTTCAGCCAGAGCTCGCAGGTTCAGGTGCTGGGCTCAGGAAAAGCTTTCCCATGGGATGAGACAGTGATCTGCTTGTCTCAGAAGAGAATAATGTCTAATTAATTAATTTTGTTCACTTCTCTTACTGTTTCAAAGCTGTTTCACCATCTGTGTTGAAAAATGGGTGATTTTCACACCTCCACCTGTACTTGTAATAATTGAGATTATCTGCACTGCTCCCTTCCCACCAAGGTCTGGTTTTGTCCCCAGGACAGGGTGGTGCTGCTGCTGGGGACACATTTTCCATGGACCTAAAAAGCTTTTGAAGGCCAAAATACTGAAGTACTCTGTAATCAGATGTCTTAAAAGGAAATTATTCAAGTGCAAAGCTATTATTAGAGGAACACCTAATCCTATGGAGCCTGATTGAATGTGAGAGCTGCAGTTCTGGCCAGAGCAGGGCAGGGAGGGTTGGGAGCAGCCAGTTTCCACCTCCAGGAGCTCTTGGATGGGTTCACAACTCCAATGACTCAGCATCTCTTCTTTTTATTTTTTTTTTTTTTCATGCTTAGGGAATGTTTAAACTCATTTTCACCCGTGAATTTTATTTTCTAAAGAGGGAAATAATTTTTTGCCACAGCTCACTCCTCCAAACTGCTGCCTCCCTATAAATACTCTCATATAAATATTATTTTATTATTACATAATGCATTTTAATCATATTTAAAATATCGCCATCAGGTGTGCCAGCGGGCAGAGTTAAAAAGCAAACCCAGGGAGCAGAATGCACTTGCAGCTCCATATGAAATGTTGGGATTTTGGGATACCCCAGCACTCACCACACACGGAATTCCAGGTGTAGACTCCCACAGGTCCCAGGAATGTCTGGTAGGGGTTGCTGACAGCGTTGGTGCAGGTGAAGCCAGAGCTGAGCAGGGAGCTGAGCAGAGCCAGCACCAGCACCACGATGGTGGCAATGTTCAGGTTCCTGCTGCTGCCACTGCCCAGGGCATCCGTGACTGAAACACAGCAGGGACAGGGACAGGGCTCAGGGCGATGCCTCAGGGGCTGAGCTCCCCCAGATTTCAAATCCTGCCCTGCTGCAGTGTAGAAACCCCATAGAAGCCCTGCAGAAACTCTATAGAAACCCTACAGAAACTCGATAGAAACCCTATAGAAACTCTATGTAAACCCTACAGAAACTAACTCGATAGAAACCCTACAGAAACTCGATAGAAACCCTACAGAAACTCGATAGAAACCCTATAGAAACTCTATGTAAACCCTACAGAAACTCGACAGAAACCCTATAGAAACTCTATGTAAACCCTACAGAAACTAACTCGATAGAAACCCTACAGAAACTCTATGTAAAACCTACAGAAACTCTATGTAAAACCTACAGAAACTAACTCGATAGAAACCCTATAGAAACTCGATAGAAACCCTACAGAAACTCGATAGAAACCCTACAGAAACTAACTCGATAGAAACCCTATAGAAACTCTACAGAAACCCTA
>VZTT01010551.1:34187-45297 GCA_013400855.1 Buphagus erythrorhynchus | reverse complement strand
CCAGAGCCTTCCTCAAGTGAAATTATGAAAGTTTTGTCACTTTTTTCCACTGAAGTCTGGATTTGATCTAACAGGATTAATAGCAGCAGAAATTTGCCTTTTGTTTTTGGAACCTTTAGAATATGCTATTGGAGCAATTTTTTCCTTATATCCCAAAGGCTGGAAACAAATCTCTGTTGGAACACAAGCTGAGACTCTCACACTCTGAAGAAGCATAAACTTAAGAGTAAAATGATAACAAAACCCAAAACTCTGAAGTGTTAATAAAAATCAATTTATAAAACAGACAATGTTTTCAATTAAAAAAACCCACCCAGCATACAAAAACCCAATCAAAAATAAATAATAAAAGAGAAGTGGATGAACATATACTGCATAAAATTAAACTCACAAATACCTCTTGGTACTGCACCCCAATTTTAAAGGAGAATTAAAATACAGAATTTTTCCTCTATTTTACTCCACTTCAGCTAACCACTACTAAAATAGAAGATTTCTAGGAAAAAAAAAATTAAAGTTCAACTATTATTGTTGGAAGCCTTAAGAAATTAGTAACTTGATAAATAAATAGTCCTATGGCTATTGGCCTGTGGAACCACTAATCAACATTCTGGGGAAGCTTTTTAATTTCCTGCTCCTTGAGCAGGCTCAGAATGTGCGTGTGCTCAAGCACTCAACAGACCCCTTATGTCAGACACCATGGAAGTCCATTCACCCAAATTGCATAGAGGACATTACATTCATTTGGATAAACTAGAGTTTGGCTAGTTTAATACACTTGGTCCTGGCCAGATTACGTGACCCTGTTTTGGTAAGGCAAGTTTCTGGATAATCAGGGGTTTTATTAGCCTTTTAGTAAAGTTTTGACAATGACATTAGAGGCTCCAATTTATTTGCTCAGGGAGTGCCCTATGGATGTTCTCATATAAAGTCTTTTTCATGTTTCTGAAATCTTGAACAGAGCAAGATTTTTTTGTAGTGCAAAAGTGTTTTCTCTTTTACAACACTCCTTTCAGTTCTCCAACAGCAAAGATCTACAAAATGAAAATGCAGAGAGGACAGCACATTCCTCACCCCGTTTTCCTGTGAACACCAGGTGGTACCAGGGGAGATACTGGTGCAACAAAAAAAGAAATTATCAAGAAAAGATGTTGTACAGTTCGAATCCACTGCTATTCTGTGCCTTGCCACTTGTCTGGGTGCCACTGAGCGTGCCACATTCTCTCCCACATGGATTACTTGACCCCATCAGCTCTCTGGTGCAAACCACTGCTGGCCCACACATCACCGATAACCCTGGCAGCTGAAAAGAGCTCTGCTCACACATCAGAACAAGTGAAATCAAAGCAGCACAAAGATGAACACCTCCCACTTCTTAGCTGGGTGGCTATTGCAGCCAAACTGATCCATGTCATTTCCAATACAGCAACCTGTCTGGCCTCTGTCATGTACTGAAATTTCCTGTGCTGACACATTGTTTTGGCAATTAGCAAATCCATAGCAATAATTTTTTTTCTTGATTTTGTACCATGTCTTCTAATAATGGGCTTTTTGTTAGTGATCTGAAGGACTCTGAACTCTAAATAATGCATATCTGCAAAGCCCTTGTGAATTAAAGAGCAACATATGAAGACGGGACATAAAAGGAGAGGAAAATGCAAAATCCACTCCAAAAACAGTCTAGCTCTATTATTCATCACCTAAAGCTACTGTGAAGAAAAAGCTAAGGAAAAGGAGATTCCGGCTTTTCATTTCACAGTGCTTACACATTCAGAAGCACCAATGGGATCTAATAGTTTATCTGAAGGGAAGCAACTTTCCCTTCATGCCCTTAAAATCCAACACCAAAAAACCCCAATTGGAAGTCTCACTGTGTTCCCAAATATGAACTGGCACTACATTCAGCTCACAGCTGAAGAGCCTGCCCCTCTCTACAAAGTCCTCACAGAACAAGATCAAAACACTTCATGCAGGAATAAACCTCTCTCACAAAAAGTTAAATTATACTTTGGCCACAGCAGCTGTCAAGAAATCCTGATCAGGCAGAAGACACCACAGCAAGGAGCCCACAGGTAGGAGGCAGAGCAAAGACCACCAGAGCACCTGCAGACACACAGAGCTGGGATTACCTTTGCAATGGCTTTTGAGAGCTGCTGCCATGATAAGGCCTCAGAGCTGACCCTGAGCATGAGCCCCACCATGGCACAACCATCTCAGCCAGAACAAATGAGAGCCAGATGCTCCTTCATGAGGGATACGCCAATCCTCCAGCAGCTTGGCATTGCCAAGACTACACAGACACCTCCCCACTACCAAGAGGGTCCTACTTGCTGCTACTTTTGCCAAAAATCCTCCTTATCCTCCCTCCAAAGCCAAGCACTCAGGCTCTCTACAGTCAGGGAAGTGTGTGGGGCTGAGGAGCATGAATTCACTCTGTACTAAGACAAAAACTGCAAGTGCAAATACTGATGCTTCACAGCTTTTCATTGTGACAAGAACATATAACTGCCCACTGACTGTAAGCAGAGCTCGCTACTTGGAGCCAAGTCTGCACAGAGTTACAGTCTGCCTCTGCTTCCAGCCTCGCCCCACTTTTAAATGGGGAAAAAAACCCACCCCAACCACCAAGGAACAATTAACACACTAACAGCCTCATTTTCACTAAAACTTAAAAGATGCTCCTCTGCGTCAAAAAATACTCAGTTGAAAAGCATGGAAAATAGCATAAAAAATATTGACTTTTCTGCTCCACTGAAATTCAGTTTAAAAACTGCATTGAAATAGAAAAATTAGCCAGCTCTAACCAGCCAGAGGGAGAGACTGCTTTTACAATGCAGCACTGACTCCACAGTTGAGAGAGGGATGAGAGGCATTAACGAAGAGCGTCCAGACCATGCACTTTCCAGTGACAACTGCAAAATCCAGGTTTACTTTTCCTTAGCATCACAACTTAGATGAAACACACAAAACCCACAGTGTGTGTCTTAATGACTCTGTAAGAACACAGCATTTCCAAAGCAGGGAATTCATCCTGGAACTCCTTTTGACATCAGAAACACACAAGGAGAACACACCTGTACAAATTTTGCTTCATCTCCGCAGACTGCAAGTGGAACCCATGTATCAGAGAGTGTCCTGTGTGCAAATTTGTACTTCAAAACCTCTGAGCTGAGCAGCACTATAAAATTGCATAGTCACAAACTCCCACTTGAAATGCTGATGAAAACAGCAGCAGGCAGCACAGAATCTGGAAAGTGCTCGAGCAGCGTCTCTTAGAGATGGCTGATCTCCTTTCACAGACTGCTAATCCCAGGGCAACACGATGCAAGGGGAATGAACTGGCTGCCACCAGCTACTACCACAACATAAATACTGCATAGGAATTCTACCTTAGAGGCTATTTGCAAATCCTGTCTCTATTCCCACGGACATGGGCCACTTCTCTCAGAGATTCTGAGAATTAATATCCCAGAATAGGTAAAAGGGCTCTAGATTGATATCATGCAAGCTTCCTACCTCAATGCCTGCAGAATCAAAACCTACCCCTGGGATTTTAACACAAAAACTCTACAAAAGCTTCGATGAGCACAGGAAGCATAAAGGAACAATTTCAACAAGGATTGAATTGCCAGAACCAGAAAGCAGGGAAAGCACTCCCAAAGAACAGCAGCTAAAGCCCAGCGCTGCTTGGTGGAAACCCCATCGAGGTTTCTCTGAACCACTCTGCCTACACACAAGAGGGAAAACAAAACACTTTCTAATAATCTAAAATACACCCCATGCCCCATACAGGAGTGGGAGAGTCAGAACTTCTGATATAAGAACAAATATTGGAAGGACACTACAGCCTTGACTCATAGCTCTTCTAATTCGCCATCTGTCCCCTGGTACCCTCCTGAGAAAAATGGTTTCTTCCTGCTTATGAGAAACAATTGGTTTTTATATTCATCACAAAATATGATTATTCGTTTTTCCATTATTGCTAGAGGCATTCAGAGGCTACATAGCTTTTTCAATACAGCATTCCACACTACCATAGCTTTAAAAGAAAAAATGTACCCATTGGAAGAGACACTTTTCTGCTTTCTGCTTTTGCCTTTTCTGGTAATTATGAATGACATGTTAGCAATTTCCCAGATTTGAGAAATATGAAATTATTTTACAGTAATCCTTCTTTTGTCCTTTTATTTTAATACTTAAATTTCCATTTTGGGGAGGAGGGGCACTGAATCAATTCAATGTGTCTCAAATAACTGGACTTGAGCTATGCTTCCCTCGTTTCCAAGCTGAAATACTTAACTAAAGACCAGAAAATTTATATCTCCCCATATTACAAATAACGGCGTGATGTGTACACTACACAGGTTTCAGTTCAGAATAAAAATAAAGCTAAAATCTGGGATGGAAAAATACAGTAACACAATTCTCTGCATAGCTGAGATTTTATCACAGGGTAGTTTGCAACTGCAAGTGCACAGGTGGACCACAGTACCCACAGATCGTCCCTCTGCACCCACCCAGTACAAAAACCAGCTCACTGCTGGAAAAACAACATTTTATCCATTTGCATCTGCTTCACTTTCAGAGCCCTTAACAGGATTCAGGGAAAACAACTCCCACTTGAGAGGAGTCACAAATACATGAATGCTGGGGAAACTAAGGAAACATCATGTGCTAATTTTAACACAAATGGACACTGCAAAATCAGACTCCGTAACTGTAATTCTGGAAAAGAGCAATAGAAAACCTCTTTTGTACTATCCTAAGAAAAGCACTGCTAACTTAAGAGATGTGACTACCCCACATTTCTTTTAAGGAAGAACAAAATAAAATAACGAAAATTATTGCACAAATTGAAGTCTTTTCATCCTTGTTATCATATTTGGTAGCCACACTCCTGTGTTCCTGCCTCCGTTAATTGCATTTGCAAACACAAATAAGGGGGAAAAATCTCAGACTATGTGTTAGCAAAACACCTGGCTCAATGTCACAGAGTTACAACCATACTGAAAGATGAGTGTGGTATCTTTATGCTCTCTGCCAGGTATATTTTCTTTCACTCCTTTCCTTGAAGGAGAAAATATCCTGGTTAATAAATCGGGTTATGCTAAGGACAATGGAATCCACATCCTGCCTCAAAACTTTCCTCTAACATCTTAAAACTCTACCTCTTGGAACTTGGTGCTCCTTCTGAAAGGATGCCAACATTTGCCATTTATTACAGGGGTTTGTAAAATCAAAGACTTCACCCTAACTAAAAAACAATCCTCATTTTTTAATTATTTCTTAAGGTGTCAAGTAAAACTATTTTAGGGATTGCTGGAATGATACTGGCTTACATCTGTCATGTTTCAACAGTTTTGAAGAGAAAAGGAAATATTAACATAACACATTTTGTCACATTAGATAATGTCATAACTAAACAATTTAGAACTTGCAAACAGAACACTCATACTGCATACGTCTTCGCCAGCTTTTTCAGAAGTAATGAGCCTCAGCTGTGAAAGGGTCTTGCTTCATAAGGTATGTAATAAATCATCATCGGATCAAACCCAGCTCCCATGTTGTTCGTTTTTGACTGCAATTATTAACACCTCACGGGATTTCACACAAACGTTTGGGTTAAGAAAATACTTAAGAGTATTTTTATTCACGTGAAGTTATTGCACACTATTAATGTTTCTCCTAGCCACTTGTGAATTTAAGCGTCCTTTTCGATCGTAGCAGAAGTTAGGAGTAACACGCTCGGTGGGAAATACTGAGAGCAATTCTGCCCCTCTGTATTAGGCAATTTAGCCTTGTAAAGTCTTACTTTGCAGGAGGAGTTCTCTATTTGAGGGGGGAGTAAAACAGCAGGCTCTAATAAGCAGTTAATTATTGGAGCAGAAAGTAAGAAGCTTTTAGATCTGGACAGTAAAGTTCCAAAACCACTCTGAAAACTCAAGCCTATTTCTGGCACCCCGAAGCTGTATGTCAGAGCCTCTCAGGGCTGAGCACTGTCCCCACACATAATGCCACTGAAAAGCAAGTACTCACATGCCCTTGATCATCCAGCTCGTTGTTGGTAAGCTTCAGCTTGTCAAAGCTGATCACTTGTCTCATCCACGTCTCCCCCGAGGCGGGCGAATCAGGGTGAATATAAACACGAGGCGGCACCGGGGAGTCAGCATTACCAGCCACCATCCACTTGGAACTATGATAAACATACCTGTCAAAAGAAAGCAAACACCTTTAACCACAAGCACCAACACAATTTATTAGACCCATTCAGCATTAATAAATTATGGCCCGTGCCTACAGCAAAAACCCATCAATTAACAAAACATGAAAGGACACAATTTTCCATTAATAAATAAAAATAATTTTTTTTGTTTGCTTCAAAACATAGTCCTGGCACCTGTAAAAATAAGGTTAAAATCCATGCTCTGATCTGACCTTGCTCTTCCTAAAATCAGTCAGTCTCAACACTAAGTTTCAAAATGAGCCTTAAGATGGTGTCAGTTCATTGATTACTACAGCTCTGCTCTGAAAAGGCATCAGTAAACAGGGCAGAATCTGGTCCTTCTTTTATCAAATTGAGTAGTAATTCCATATTTGGAATCATGTTGACTATAATATAAGTCTCTATAAATAAAGCCATTGAAGGGAAAGAACATTATGATTGGGAAAAAGAATGAAAGTATGTGAAACTATGCTCTTGATATTTCGGTAGACCATATTAATAGGCTTGAATAGTATTGCAAAAAGGTTAAAAAATGAAAACACGAAGTCTGTATTTCATTTGGTAGGCCAATGCTGACGAGGTGATTTTATAACAAAAAATGTGCCTGCTTTGGTTGAAAACCTATTTTGAAGGCAGACACTTCACAAAGCAGTTTTAAAAGTATTAATTGAAAGTTATTTTTTTTCAAGTACAGTAAAAATCCACTAATTCAGCTGTATTTTTAAATTAAAATAAGAACGATTTCATCAAAACTTATCTTTGCACAATTCAGTTCCTTATTAGAAAAAGACAAGCAACATAGTCAGAACAGAAAACAAAATGATCCAATGCAGGTATCGCTCCATACATTTCAGATCAAGCTGCATAGCTAAGATCTAGAATGGTGGTGAAAATTCTCTCCTGGAGACAAATTCTCCACCCCAGATCACTGTTGTAATATTTTTCATTTATTTTATATTTCTTGGTTTATACTAAATATATGTTTTTCCTAGAAAAGTAAATAAAATTACAAATACACATAAATACAAATTTAGTGACAAATACCCATTTTGAGCTACAGCTTAAGCTTACAAATATTTATAAGGTCAAATTTTGCTAGAAATCCAGACCTAGATGTAATTTTCTTCATTTCCATTAGTTTTGCTATCTGCTCTGTCTATTTGCTCTGTCAGTTAAAGATTAGGCTCCATGTGACTGCTGTCATGTCTGTGAAATGTAAAGATCTGCAAGACAGTGTGTGAAGCTGCATGAACAGCCAGTCAGCAATAAAAAGCACAAAATAGAATGAGAAGAGGCACCAAGTAAAACATGTAAAACATTAATATTTAGCTGAAAGCTTAAAGGCATGGTTATTAATACACCAATACAAAAAAAAAATCAAGCTTGTCAGCTAAGAAAATACCGCCCTTCATAAAACTCTTGTTAAGTTCAGTTATCTGGGCACCATGTATCACAATGTGAAGACAGTGCAGGTCAGTATGGCTATAATTATTTTAAATGAAATGAGGTTTAAATAATTCATACTCAGTACAACTGCTTTTAATTAACATTTTAATTAATTTTGAATTATCTTGCTTTTTCTATGAATTTATTAATTGTTCAGATCTTCCAGGAATTATATGTTTAGATTGTTAAGTAAATGCACACACAAAACACAAAGGGAAAAGTCAAAAGCTTCCATTTGAACTGCACTGGTACAAGGAAAGAGAAGCATTTTTTCCTCTATAGTAGAGACAGGAAAGACTCCCCTGGCTGTATATGCTGGGCATCCTAGTATCTGATGCTCCTTGTTGAAAAACTCAAAATTTGAATGGTCCTAAGAAAGGTCTTATACACCACACCAGAAAACGACAAAATAGCAGTCAATGGGGTTAAGTACAGGAAAAACACAGGGCAGCATTTGCTTAGAAAACAAGGCAGCATTCCTGCAGAACCAACCTTTTAATCTTGGTCTGAAATATTCCCAGTTCTAGAATTAAATCTGCAGCGGTTTTCCCTACATTATAGTAAGTATAGGTTAAAACAATCAAACCTGCAATTGGTAAAGACCTGATCCTGTCTCCTCTGAACTACTCTGGCCAGGCTTCCCCTCGGCTACTCTGGAGCATGGGATTGCATCTGTAAAGCAAGACCTTGGAAACTGCTTCAACTCACAACAGGAACTGCTGCGGGCCCAATCTTGCAAACATTTCTACAGGACCTCTGGCTTCTGCAGAGCCCAGCCAGATCCCTCAAAACACAACTACCCTCGAAACAGTGAGAGTTTCAGCACAAAATTTCTACTCCTAAATGTTCAAAGAGCAACCTCTTTTGTTCCTCACTTCACTCTCCAGACAATAATGCCATTAATTATTTAAATAACAGTAATTAGAAACATTACCTTTTTTGAGTCTACACAACCAAATATCTCAGTGATAAACAGCTTTTAAATTAAATTATATAAGCAATTTGAAGCATGACTTACAAGATAGCTTGTAAGTATTTAAATCAGATATTTATGCTATTAATGCTATTAACTAAAGTTAATATCATTTGGCACTTAAAAAGTACGTTTTCATATTTATTTGTTAATAGAAAATAATTCCCACTGACAGGAGGAGGAATAAAATATGGTAACATTTCCTGACTGCACTAGAATTGCACTCTGAAAGCTAAACCTGAGCGTCTGCCCACAGTACATACTCAGCGTGAGGCAAATGTATCATAAAGAGCTTCAACACAAATTTTAGTTGCTTTTGCATACTTGGTACAATATGGTCCTTTAAAATACACTAGGATGAAAATAAGAACCTTTAAGGAGAGTTAAACATGATCTTCTGCTAATTTATGTTGTGTTAATATTTTCTTCCAGCAACCCTATAGCTTACATCATATGTTTTTTGCCTAAAAGTCACCATACCTGTATCTTTTGTTATCCACTGGCACAATATCCATAGCAATATAATACTGCTGATGTGGGTCTAAACCTGAGATCTTCACTCTCATTGCAGGAAACATCCGCCTGAACATTGGAAAGAGAGAGGTCATTTTTAATCCGAAACAGACTCGGGAATGGTTGTTTAGGAAAAGTAACCTCTTCGTGGGATTTTTCTCGTTCTTCCTTTTAGCCTACAGAGTCCTTTTGGACGATTATAGTTACATAGACATGAAATGGCCCATTCGATATGTCAAAACAGATTTCCAAAGTGCATTTACTCGAACAATGCTTCGTATGTTTGGGGATATGCTTTGGGAGTACAGCTATTACCACATCATTTCAACTTTATTGTTAGACAGTAAATCATTTGGGTTTGAGACTTTACTTTAGCAGTACACACATTTAAAGCCCATTTGAGATATTAGTAAGAAATGTATTCCTGGAGATGTGCAAACATCACCTCCACCCAGGAAGCCCAAGGCTTACAGAAAGGCAAATTGCCACTAAAGTTTCAAGTGACAGCAGAAAATGGTGTATCGTTGCTGTAGCAGCGAATTAGAAACTTAAATCCACGGTGATACAATTATAACACCGCAAGGATGCAGTTATAAAAGCCAATGTGCCATGCTCTAACCCAACAATATGGTCTTTATTGACAAGGGACTTCCTGTCTGCAACTTACTAAAGGTGAAGTGCGAGAGCTACTCTGTCTTTGAAAGGTATAGTAAAACTTCTTTATTGAAAGCAGAAACGAATCTATGAGCAAATTTCTGAAAAAAAATAATACAAAAACGACGAAAAACCAAATGTTCAAGATTTAGATCCTTTTGTGGAGAAACGGATTAATTAACCAATGAGGTGGTTTTAACATAAAACTGCCTTCAGCTCTTAGCTTAGCATGCTTTTTATAAGAAAACTTCATTCTTGAAGAAAAAAAAAAAAAGGCAAAAAAAAAAGAGAAAGAAACATCCTGACTGCAAGCTAATAAAATACTCTTCTGTATTTCCTAACCCTGAAAGTTATTCCACTTTACTCGGTATTTGCTGCTGTGCTAAAATATATATATACATATATTAAAAAACAATCTATTAAAAGTAGTTACTGGAAACAAAAATCCTATCTCCGCCATTTCTGAAGAAGCAGGAGGATTAAAACATTACTATGGCTAACTAGTTTTTGCTGTTATTTCAGTGCACCTGTAAGATAAAACAGAAACCCCACGACTGGACTCTCTTAAGACAAATGCAGCTTTGTGCTGTTTAAGGCTGCGTTTCAATCATTAATAAAGCCTCTCTGAAAATGCAGACGGTAGCATATGGATTCAATAAAATATGTTTTTGTAATTTCTAATAAGTTCAAATACTTTTATACTTCCCAGGTTTTTACCATGTGTATCCCCTGGAAAGGGGAAAAGCTTCCCCCCAGAAGGGCACGGCGCTCCCAGACCTCGCCCTAATGAACAGGAAACCCGAAGCGCCACATGCTCCCGTGCCCATCTAACATTATCGCCATCTACCTGCCTCGTAAATCTGGAGGGTTCCCCCGGTTTTGGCCGGCTTTGAAGTGCCCGCCCGCCCCGGGATCGCGCGGGTGGCGGCCCCGCCGTGCCCGTTACCTTCCCGCCTTGGTGATGATCATCTCGGTGCCGATCTCGTGGAAGCGCTTCCAGAGCTCGGCGCCCTGCAGGTCCACCCGCGGCGCCTGCGGCGTGGGCAGCGGCGATCCGGGCCGGGAGCCCTTGTGGGAGCCGCCGGGGGAGGCGGGCGGGGAGGCCGCCAGGAAGCCCTCCTCGCAGCCGCCTGCGGAGAGAGCGGAGGAAGCGAGAGCGGCCGGGGCAGCGCGGATCGCGATCGAGGGCTCCCTCCGACCCAGCCGACTAGCCAGCCCGGCCCGGCCCGCAGCCCCGGCCCCGGGGAGGGAGCGACCCGAGCGCCGGGACCGCGGCAGCACGGCCGGGCTGCAGGAGCGAG
>VZTT01010551.1:11310-26328 GCA_013400855.1 Buphagus erythrorhynchus | reverse complement strand
GGGGGGCGCAGAGGGAGAGAAATTCCTGGGAGCACCTGTATTTCTCAGCTCGAAAGGTTAATCTTTCCCCATACAGAAAAAGAAAAAAAGAATCCCTAAAATAAAAAAAACACAATCCCCTCCGTCTAAAACCAGACCCCAGAGGACAGGAAAATATAAAATCCAGACCCTGCACTCATATCCTTTTACTGCTCTTCTCGGTGTGAACGTGTGAGTAGATGGTGTTTTACAAAGTTGTCTGAATTTCATGAAAGGCCGTTCCTGTGTTTATATGCGAGGGGAATTGCACTGTCTCGCTGACTGAAACGCACCTTCGCCGATTGGTCTTTACCCGAGCAGTGGGACGCGGCGCTGGGAGCCCGAAGGCTTCGCCTCGCAGCCTCACGCCCGGATTTTCGGATCAGCCCCACGCGTCTCTCGCTGCCGAGGGAGCGCAAACACGCGCGCTCTGGGGGCAGCACTCGTTTTCTGCTTTTTTTTCCCCTCCCCTACAAACACCCCCGAAGCCCAGGCGAGCCGCGGGCTGGCGGCGGCCCACGTCTGGGGACGGTGATGGGGCACCGCGCACCCCGGGACCCGCCGCGGCTCCCCGCGGCCCCGTGTCCGCGCTGGAACACCAGCACGGCCCGCAGCCGCGCTCCCTGGGCTCCGCGCGCTCGCTTTTTGGGGACAGTCTGCTGGCAACGGGGCACCAAAGAAGCGGCGGGCGAGCGCGTTATCGAGGAGCTGTCGGAGAAAGAGGCAGGCGGGTAGGCTTTAGGGTTAGAAAGGCATCGATGAAGGAGAAAACTGAGCTCCATCTGGGCAGCGATTTTTGAAGAAGGCATCAAACAGCCTTCTCTGCCGTGCAGCCCACACACGCCACCGTCGCCCGGTGCAGCGAGGTGCCGGCCGAGCCCCTGAGCACGGCCCGATTCACCCTGTCACCTGAATGAAGAGATTTGGCTCGTCAAAATTAAATTGCCCCGCAATTAGCCAGACAAAAATGAGTTCAGAGTAACATCCAGGAGATCATTTCCCCCGAGTTATCTATGAAGTGTTGCATACAAGATATATATTTTCAATATATTGTTCTTTCGATGATGTGCTGAAACGGAGACAATTATTTAAAACTATGCGAGCACTGTGCTCGCAATTACCCGAGGAGCGGGGCGAGGATGAGGCGCTAGTGGGGAACTCAAGAAAATCGGGGCTTTAAAATCGCTGTCCTCTAAAGTTTGCGTGAGTAAAGTCCTTTGGCGCCTTTTTAGCAATAAACAAATGTCTGTGTGTATATCCATGCACATATACATAATAATACAAATCTATACGTATGTCAAAACAGATATACACACATACATGTATATCGATTGCACTATTCTATATTAAATGTAGACATGCCTTGCAGTCCAGATTCTTTCAGTCATTCATGTCTGTAGATAAATTCAATTATTTCCTTTAGTGTTTTCTTCTTTCACTCTATTCTTTTTTTTTCTTCATTTTCTTCCCTTTTTTTTTTTCTTCCTTTCTCCTTCTTTCTCTTTTCCCAGTGGAAAGTGCACAGTAAGTGTGAAATATACATCATCGCCAGAGGAATTTGTCTTGAAAAGTCCTCTCAGCCCCCTGGTGTTCAAAGACTAAAGGATGATTATTGATTATTGCAGTAGATCAGAGCTCGCATTAAACGCCAGGGGAACGAAATGGACCGGCTGTGAGGTACCCGCGGTACCCGCGGCTCTCCGGGGCCGGGGCTCCGCGGGGCCGCTGCGCTCCCCGCCGCGCTCCGCACCCGCGGGTGCCGGGAGGAGCCGCGGTGCCGCCCGACGGCTCCAAGCCCCTTGGGCACGGCCCGTGCCCGCCGCGGGACCCCGCGCAGCTGCTCCGCTCTCCCCAGCCCCGCGCCCCCCGTTTGCTCTCGTCCAGGTCCGGCAGCAAAGCGCCCGTCGCGTCCCGCAGCAGCGCGGCTGTGCCGTCGGTGCTCAGGCTGGGAGAACTGTGCTGCAGAGACGGGCCTGAGATGTGTAAGTGTGTATATACAAATATGCACACACGCATAGAGAGGGCTTCAGCTGGGTGCAAGACGCCATGTATTTAGAGCGATGAGCTCTCGGACATGCTTGGCTGTTCTTACCACACTCATGTACCTTGAAATCCATTACCTGTTCCACGGAAAGTTTCACTGAAGGGGCTGAAGGGAATGCTGGGGTGTGAGACGGAGGCTGAGAAACACACTGGCAGGAGAGCACAGCGGCAGCCTCCGTGCCAGGGTGTGGTGCGGGATCGACCGAACGCCTCAGCATCCCACTACAAGCACCTCGCTCCAGGGGATGTGAGGGGGTACGCCACATCCCTGCCCCCTCCCTGACCACAGCTGCGCGAGTACTGGGGTTCTCCCGGGGCTGTAGGCAACCCTGGCCTTTACTGCCCGAGATGCTACTCGAGATCGGGGCAAACTTCCCGCATGCCTTGGCATGGGTGAGGAATTAACTGGCGACTGCAAGCTCTCCAGAGTCATTGCTTCTTTACCCAATGCAAAACAGAGAGAGCATCTTTTGTCCTTACAAATTGACCAGCAGTAAGAAAAGATAATGCTGAACGTGCTCCATTCATCTGGATCGTGATGGTGCTGTTTAGGGAGGGGGGTTGTGGACGGCAAATAGAAGAGGAGCTTTGGAAAGCACCGTGACCTTGGACATTAATTTACAGCAAATTTTGTCTTGTATATAAACAGAAGATCGACTACATTGTGGAAAACTTCAAAATGCATTTTAAATTTTATTCTTTTTCTCTTCCTTTGGGCTTCAGACACTTGAATTCATGACAATCAAGAGGATTTTCTTTATGAATAAGAACATCAACAGCCCCATTGTGTCCTGTCACAGTATCCTGGTATTTCTACATCCTCTCTGAGGTTCACTTTGAGGCTTGGAGGAATGTGATCTGGGAATTAGGTTTTGGACCATTTTGTTTCCATTTTGCAAATGCAAAGATGCTACAGTGAAACACACAGTGGTTTCTATTTCTTCCTCTCTGTAGGCATGTTTAACTCTCATTGACACTGATGTGAGTTATGCACATGTCTAAAGAGGAGAAGGGAGTCTTAGATCTTTTTCTCATCGTTTACATGAGATCAAAAGAAATCAAATAGAGTTAATGAAGGGCCAGATGGTGCTTTATTTGTGCTCTGGAAGAGCACAGTACAAGAGAATGGGAAGGAATATCTATAGTTGAACCTGGCAAAGAGGAGGAAAACTTACTATCTCATTTAATGGGCACTGAAGCAAGTATGCCATATCTTCAGATGTGGGAAAGGTTTGCTTGTTTTTTCTCCCTCAGTAGATTTTGGATGCAGGGCTAGGGTTGTTTTTGGAAGGCGCCGATTGAAGGGATTCCAGACTCTGAAATCATTCACATTTTGTCTTTTTTGGAAACACTAATTTCTTTGGACCAGGCAATTCTTCAGGTTTTGCTTTTAAGCCGTAGGATATGGGTGCTCCTCTAGTCCATGGAAAATGTGTAATCTAAGCTGCTATGAGGAGGCAGGGCTGCAGAAGTAGAAGAGCCTTTGATTTGGATCCTCACTGTGAGCAAGAGTTTGGCAAGAGAGGCACAGGATGCAGTAAACTTTACCAACTGTGCACACAGAGCAACTCATATCCCAGAGGATGCAGACAGGGCTGGGGCCATCCTGTGCTGTGCCTCTGTGCCATCTCTTAGCCTTTGCACCTGGCTGCTGGGTTTGTAGCTCAAGCTGCCCCCAGGACCTTGAGGGAGGAGATTGTAGCACTAGGCATAGCTGATGACAAATTACCCTCACTGATGGTAGGATTATCTGAAAAGAGATGAAAAGCTTGTTTCCTCTGTAGACCTTACACTGATCCTTGCAGGCTCTTTCTGATACAGAATACGCCAAAGGGTCCTAATTGGTAAATGTGAGGGAAAACAGAAGTTTTACAGAGGATTACCCTGCCTGTGTTGATCATGTAGGGATGAGTCTGTGGGGGCAGTAGAGGCCATCTTATTACTTGTTCTGTGTACATCCCATCATTGTTTTAATGCATGTCACACCTATGCGAGGATAACTTAGCACCAGACCACAGATTTCTCAATAGCTTGATGTCATGTGTTGGCCTTGCATGATATTGTAATGACAGTTGACCAAAAAAAGTCACTTTTGTGTTGCTCTCCAAGGCTTCTTTTGTTGACAAAGTAGCTCTCTGGATTTGGAAGTCTTTGCAGTTGAACTGAAGGCCTGGAGGCTTTCCTGTTTTAAAAGCAATGGGAAGAGATGCAACTAACATCTGTACATTTGTTTAAGGATGCCAGAAGTTTTTTGTGTTTATGCTTTCTTCTCAGAAAATTGTATCAAGACTACTTTAATAGCAGTACAGCCGCATCTACTCTTTGCCCCCTGGTACAAACCTAACACTACACCTCCAGCTGACATTATTTCCACCTGCCTTAAATGTGTTCATGTGCCTCTAATCCTGTGTGCAGCTTCACATTTGTACCCATTTCCTGTATTTTATAGGCACATGTGGTATGTCGAAGTTTGGAAATGTAAGCCCTCATTTTGTGCTGCTAGTTTTTTAACATTCATTTTCCCTGGCTGTACTCATTGCTTAAAAAAAAAAAATCCAAAACAACACAAACGAAAAAAACCTCCCAAAAATACAAAAATACAACAAAACAAAAAACACCAAAACAATTATTTTTTTTCCCTGTTGAGGTTTAAACAAAACTTTGAGAACTTCCTTGCTAGTTTATATATCTAGCACTTTTATTGAGTGAATGTGCAGTAATTTGGTGGGTTTACTAAGTAACTTGACAGTTAATGGGATACATCTGCAATAGATTCCAAAATAACTGGCTGCTTAGAAGTGGAAAAGACTAGAATTTTCACTCCTTTCTGTTCTTGTAAGAAATTCCTATCTGCTCCAGCTCCACAGAAGTCAAGATTCCATTAAAGATCCATGTATGCTAAGAGCTGCTACCAACAATAATAAAACTAATTAGAGCTGGCTCTTCCAAACTTTCTACTATATTAGAAAAATATTATGGATTTTAATCTAAAGTATTTAAGAAGCCAAATTAAAAACACGCAAAACCATGCATACACCTGGAGCTACACGGTGGCTTTACGAGGCTTGAGAGCATAAAAAGCCCCTCAGCCATGAAAGAAAGAGCCCAGACTTCATTTTCCACAGACAAATCGACTGCTTCACGTCAGTGACCTGTACTTGTGTGCGTACTCTCTCCTGTGCAAAGGAGAAGTAGAGCAACGTCAGTAATCCTTCAGCTGGTGCACCATGGCCCAGAAGGGTTGGGAACCCTTTGGTGTTAGGGAATGTAAACTCAGTCAATTAGGGATAGAAATGTCTAAGAGGAAAACCCTAACCAGCAATCCCATATCCCTGGGAAAATTTCTGCATTTCCTAGACTGACTTCTTCATGACACAATAGCCAAAAGCTATTCCACCCTTTATAGTAAGGTTGATTTTTAGGGATAACCCCTACTACAGGGAAGCCCAAGGTATTGTGAATCTGTAGGAATGATAGGGGAGGAAAACCAAACATTCATCTGGAGATACAAAGTTTGAGTGGATGTATCTAGTGTCCTATGGTTCCAGAGGTAATAAAGAAAAGGAAAGAAATGAAGGAAACTGAGCAGAGCCCTCCTGTGCCTGAGTAATTTTCCCTATGAGGGGATTAGTTGATCTATTATCTTCACTGCATCGTAATTAACTTTCATTTACCAAATTTTAGATGGCTTCAGATAGCTATCTCATGTTAATGGAGATGAAGAGTTTTGATAAACAGCTGAAATGTCACAATGCCCTTCATGACACTGATGTGTCTAGACCTGCAATACGTACATCACTTTTCACTTCTTGGGGTTAAAAAATTGGTAAAAGGAAGACCCTGCTCGAATTCCTTCTGCAGTTTGTGAACAAATTCCCTATACTGCTTTGCCAAATGTTGTTTAAAGCCTTGACATGTGTCTGTTTATTCATTAGAATTCAACAGAAGGGTAGAAACATAGCGCTAATGCTTATGTTCCAGTTAAGGAATTCATCTATGTTGTCTCACTTAAAACTATTCTCCTCACAGAAAATATAAGTCCAAAGTTGATTTATCAGGTTTAAATTTAAAAAAACTATATTGTCAGAACAACCACACATTCCTTTTTGCACCACTTTTGAAATCTGTTTCCTATTACCATCTCTGCATCAGACAAATACAACCAAGTTATTTACAGGCTGTGAAAGATACTAAATCTTTTCCGAGTAATATTACACTGGATCACAAATTCTCACTTTTAATAATAATTGACAACAAAGTAAAGAGAAGGATATTCACAATTAGTAACAACAGCACATAATGCTCTCCCAGTGCCTTGTATCTCTGAGACCCAATGCAGACGTAAGCTGCTGAAGTCTCATTAACATTTACTTTGGAAAGATGTTAAGTATTGTTATCTCCTGTTTACAGATGGTGAAAGAGGCTCAGTAGGATTGTGACTTGCCTAAAAAAACTTAGAACAGTTTAATTGCAGAAGCAAGACCAGAACTCTCAAGCTCTTGGCTCCTACTCGTGTGAGAGAGCGAAACACATTTTTAAGAGCATTCTGTGACTTAGGAATCCCAGTTCCAGCACACACCAGGGCTTGAGCGGAGCTGGGGCAGTGCAGCTCCTCAGGGGCGCTTTGGGCTCCCGGCTCCCATTAACTTTGAGTGATTTTGGAGCTCTTGAAAACTCCTTTCAGTCCATGGAGGGAAATGCACAACACCTGTGATTCATAGAAGCGGCGCATGGAGGGGCAGAGCAAAGGCTGGGAGCGACAGCCAGCTCCACGTGCAGCTCAGCCGCGATTCAGAAGCTGGAGGGCCGAGTGCTGAGCCTGTGTTCCAGGGCTGAGGAGCTGGGGGAGCCGGCAGCATGCTGCCAGCTCTTCTCACTGACATGATTTTCTCGGGAGCAGAGCCAGGAAAGATCTAAAGACAGAACTCCAGCCCTCTAATAAATTTCAGCTTTGCCTTTGGGAGGAAGCCCTCCTTGCCTGGCCCCTTGTGCCTTGCCCCTACACCTTCAGGAGAAGGGAGCAGCTCAGGTGGATACACGTCCCTGGGCTTTCTTCCTGGCTAGCCCCTGCAGTGAATGGGAAAACTGGGAGCAGGAAGATGGGCAGAGAGCAGTGGAAACCCCTGCAGAAGCAGATGTATCAGCAGTGTATTTGTATGTGATGGGAATGCAAGAGTGAGGAACCGCAGTGCAGCTAGGGAAGCAGCCCCTCGGGCTGGCAATGCAAAGTGAGACAGAGCTGGGCAGCAGGGGCAGGCAGACCTGGCACAGCAGGTGGAAAGGGGCAGGAAGCAGCATCCCTGTTGTTAGATGCAGAAGTGCACTGGTGCAAGGCATGCAGGTTGTCAAATGAAGCAAAGGCCAGGAGAAGCCATCAGCATTCTAATGCCCAAAGACCTGTGACAGCTATTTGTGTCAGGATTGGGATTGGGATTGGGATTGGGATTGGCTGTGCAGCTCTCACCCACCTGCATGCAGCCTTGCACTACCATGCACATCACAGCCTTTGGAGATGGGAAAGTGAAAGGAATTCAGGCTCAAAGTCATCCCACATACATGTAGGTATCTGGCAGTGTCTATATCTTGCTGTTACCCAGTTTGTTAACTTTTTCCTCTGGCAATACCAGTGTACAACTGACTGGAAGCCTGGATTAAGTGGTTAGAGCTGAGGAGGAAAATTTCTTCATCCTCAGCAAAGAGACTGGATGTTGCATGAAGCTGATGTTGCTTCCTCAAAACACTGCTGAGAAGGGAAAGAAAACCTTAGATGAGGGGAAGGATGCTGAGGCACGTGCAGGGAGCTGGGTGAATGCCAGCTCTGGAGAAGGCAGAGCATCCCTGCAGCCTCAGAGGGGGTGCAGCCCTCCTTCGACAGCCAGATACTGAGACTTGATTTTCATGGCAAGGTTTTAGACTTGCTTCCTTGGCTATGAGTTTTGGCCTTAGACAATGCTCAAAGGGATGTAGAAACCATTTTCAGTACAGTCTCAAATTTGCATCTATGTTTAGAAATGCTCAACAACTTAATCACATTAAAGCATTTTAGGAAGGTGTATAGCTAAGCAAATACTCACTGCTAAGAAGATCTTGAGGTAATTCTGAGTAAGGAAGAAAGGCGTCCCTTATGTGGAAAAGACTACCAGGCCAGAGGACCAACTTTCTAGGCCAAACCCCATTAAATTCAAGGGAAAAATAACTTTTAGATGGCCTTGTGCCTACACTTAGAAATTTAATTGAATCTGGAATAGGCTTTATAGACCGAGGGACTCACAGCATGAGATAGATTGTTCACTGCAGTGATGGCAAATGTAAGCAGTGAACTGGCCAGCTGGTTCTATCAGGGGTATAAAGAAAATCTAGTCAGGATATATCAGGTAAAATATCTAGATGTTGGAATGTCACTCCAGGGGCCAGGACTGGGGAAGGTTAAGGGTCTCTGAGGAAAAAAATTTGCTTTTTAATGTCCTTTTTTCTTGAACATTTTAATGTCCCAGATGCCTATTCTTTACATAATTCTGTTTGCACAAGATGAAGGGGGTACCAGAGCTTTGCCAGCTTCATGTAGCTCATTGCAAAATCCTTGAAAATACTGTTTAAAAATATTTATGCAGCAAAAAAAAAGCTATTTCACACATTTTGAATCAACAGCCAGGTTTTAAAATAAACCAATCTGTCCTCAGAAATTAAAAGAAGAAGAAATAAAGATCAAAATTCACAGTTGGTGTAAATTGCCAGACTTTCAGTGAAGTCAATGCAGGGCTGCCAATCTAAACTAACAGAGAAACCAGTCCAGAAACCATGAATGTGATTTTAAAAGTCTTCAAAACAGAGTTTCCAAAACATTACGTGGCTGCAGAGTACCTTGCAGAATGATAAAGCGTGGGGTCAGTCTCCAGGTACCCTAGAAGAGAGAATAAATGGCAGCACTAGGGCTGAGGAATGGTAAATCCGTTAACACACAGTTTTTAAAGAGTACCAATAAATAGCATGTGTCAATCAATAATTGCTTCTCCATTAAAAAATCTGGCACAATAACTAGAGTTTTCTCACGCTAAAATAGTTAAATGTTTAACCAAATCCGCTAAAGCTAATTGAATACTTTTTTTTTTTAACATGCTTGACATAAATGAATGAACAAATGAGCTGTGGGCTCCCATGTCTCTCCAGCAGATCACTTAGCTGAGCCATGGAAAACTTCTTTCAGACAGGCTCTGTTTGGCAACATCTCCTCTGTAACACTTTCTCAGGGCACTGTACAATTTTTAAAGGTATGTCTGAGAGCCAGAAGTTGGGAGCATGTACATCTTCTCTCCCTTTTGGATGTGAAATGGTGATCTTGGAATCCTGGGAGGGAACATAAGCCAGTTGTTGGTTACCCTAAGCCATTAAAAGTCTACCTTTCAGAGACACTATGACTAGATTATTTCTGTTGAAAAACACACTGATGTTGATGCACAGGTTAGATATTCTCTTAATTCTTCTGCAAGGGCCACTGTGACCTCCCATCTTACCCTCTGCTTTATGTTGCATCCTATTACTTTTCTTTCCAGCAGACTTCTCGAGGCTGTGAAAAGGAGGGTGAAAAACTGCCCTCAGCACAAAAGATTGGATGTTTGAAGACAAGCATGGCTGGTCTCCTCCAGCTCAATACCTCCACTTCCTCCCCAGGCACACCAGTCAGTGATGCTGCCACGGCACAGCTGACACTTTGGCCAAAACCCACGGCTGTGTTCAATGTGCTACCTAATGGGACCTCATTCCAGGCCTCTGGGTGCTACTATAATATTAGCATTACTGTCCCACAATAATAACAAGAGTACATGTTTTGTGAGAATTTCCAGAGGGCTGGGAAAGGCAGTCAGTTTTGGAAAGGGAACACAAAGCTTTTTGGCTGAAAGCTGCCCAGTGAAGTTCAAGGTTGGCTCCTCAGACCAGGGGCCAGGTCCCTCAGGGTGACAGAACCTGGCATAGCCTTGCTGTGTTGATCAGGTCAATCCTGATGCATAAGGATTAAACAAGAACTGACCGTGCTGAATTTTCTTTTTGTTTACTCCCATGGTTGCCACCAGGCAGCCCAGAGAGGCTTTGCAGGCCCCTCTGAGGGCATGGGAAAATCAGTGTGTTTAGCTTTCCTGGGCTGAGCACTGGGCTCAGCTGGAAGTGTAGACCTTGAGGTTAGCCTTACATCACCGGAGGTGGGCGCGTAAGCCTACCCTCTGACTTCTGCCAGAGCTAAATTTAAATCCTTGATGGCTGAAATGAGTTCTGTGGCAACACAGTGATGGGTAGTAAAGGGAATGACAGAGAAACAAACCAAAAACATTCCCCAGCAACATAGAAGAAAAAAGAGGGAGAAAGAGTACACAGCTATGACATTCAGAAACTGAGAAAACAAGACTTATTTGCAGTCAGCAGTTCAGAATGTGGCCTGGAAGGGCACCAAAGGCTTTGTGCCCTTGCTCTCAGCTGGGGAATGTCCACCTGCCTTTGGTGAGGAGCTTGCACCAGGCACAGCTGCCTGGCAGAGGAGCAATTACTTTCTCAAGCCTCTGAACTCTGAAGAGAAGCAAAAATTTTGCTCTTACATGTATGTGAGTCACCTAGAAGAGGCAGGTCCCAGTCACTAACAGAGACCTCTAAGCACCAACAAGACAGTTAATACTGAAGACCTGTTTTCTAGGTCAAGGTCTAACATGGCCATATTGTCCTGGTCAACAGCAAGTGCTCTCCTATTTCTGCATGAGAGGGTGAGCCACATACATATTACAGGAGAACATCCAGGGGGAAAGATTTATGTATTTGCCATGAAAAAAACACCAATTCTTGTATTGGATGTACTTGGACTGCTTTATGTTACAGAAATAAATGCATCCCCATGGAAAAATTGTGCAAATATTTGCATTATTTGTATGGCATTCAACTATCTGGCTACATGTGCACTCTATATTTAATGCATGCTTTGCAGTAATATGTTTGTTGCATAATGTTGGATAAAATCAATAATAGAGATTTAATAGGTGCACAGTATAAAACTCAGCCTCCTAATTTGCCATCATCATTTTATCTTAAGCTATTACCAATAATTATAAGAAACATCTCTGTCCCAAATAGTCTCAAAGGAGTTTATTAAGCAGATCTTCACTTTAAAAAAAGCTGTCCTGATAGTATCCTTGTTTCAGAGGGGAGGTAAAAAAGAGGAAAAAAGAAAGGGGAAAAAAAAAAGAGAAAAAAGAAAAAAAGAGAAAGAGAAAAGGACAGTTCTTCTGCCAAAGTAAATCAATTAGCTCATGGATTAAATGTTTCTTCAGAAACATGTAAAGACAGGGAGCAATGTTCTCCTTTTTCTTGGAGAAAGTTTTAGGACACGAATTCTGTTTCTTGAAGTGTAGATATTTGTTCTTTGGCAGCAGTCCTCTCAAAAATGTTGCTGGTGTTGCAAAACGGTAACTATAGGTCCAACACTGGACACACAAAAATTTATAATCTACAGGTTAGGTCACATGCAAAAGAGCCAGTTGGATTCATGAATAGCACGAGCTATTGTCCAATGCTGGATTCACAAATAGTCTGGGAACTGTAGGTCTGATGGACAGGTAGATTCAGCATTTAACAGTACCTAGAAACTACAATGTGTCATTTACCATTTTTTACAAAAGGAGAGTACCTATAATGTTATAGAAAATGAGACTAAAGCTAGATAATTTCTCTATCATTTTCTTTCACTCATTTCTTTCACACTTTCACTGTCATTTCTTACCTTCTAGGAACAAATAACAGAAGAGACACGATAAATGGGAAGCTAACCCTGAAAAGCATTCCCAGGAATCTTGCCCTAAATACTGAAAAACAAAGATGGAAGTTATGAAACTGGAAAGAAAATTGGAATATGAGTATTATGGCAGAATACTTAACATTTTCTTATTGCTTTTATTTTGGACATACTTTAAATTATAAAATGCCTGAATAGTAAGCTTTCAATTGAAAGGTCATTTTCTGATTTGATTTAATTTCTCATTTTCTTACCATTGTTATTATCATATAGATGCAATACTTATTCTTCAAATTTGTCTGTTACTATTAGTGTTATTTATAATTCTGTTTTATTATTGTGACTGAAATGTTCTAAGACTCATTAAAATCATTGTGATATTGATTTTATTACACAATTTTATTGCGTTACATTTGGTTCGGGATACAAATGCTATTAATTTGGGAGGGGATTTCTATACAGTCATCCCATCCACCTCATGAAATCTGTATTTCTAAGCAGTTTCAGAATTTTTTCCTGATAATTCTTTACAGTCAGTGGTCTGACTAACAAAAAGACTTTGATAACGTACTAGGAGACAAATCTCACAAAGCAAAAGGAATGAGTTTAACTGATTTTGGTGGAGGCATTACAAACGTCATCATGATTGAATGAATCTTCTAACAGGAACCAGCTGATTTTATAGACAAAAGTCCCGATCCTCACTTTGATAAATCTCTTCTTATTTGAATGAAGATTGCAGTATTGGACCCACATGGAGCTTGGTCAGAGGCCAATAATGTGCTGTGAATGGAAACATTAGTTTGTGATTAGAAATCTGACTCTATTGTTGTGCAGATTTACTCTAGCTATTGTCCTATTAGAGTGAAAAAGGGCAAGTGAGGTAAAAACTCTTTTCCCCCAATAAGAATTGCTTTTTATCCATGCTCACAAGACCCTTTTGTGCTTGTTTACTGCAATGGGCTGTTGTACATGAATGGCTGTATGCTTCATTTGCACCAAGATGGGAGCAATCTGAAAGTGCACATCCTACTCCTATAAACTCCCCAGGAAGGCTGGGAATCTGGCTCAGATGCTGTCATCAAAATGTGCTTGCACATGGCAATGCATGGTAGGTGCTCCAAAAGTGTTCCCATGATCTCAGCAAGAAGGTGAATGCTCAGCTGGAAGGTGGTAGGACTTCCACTCTTGTAACTCAAAAGGTCCTTCTCAGTCACAAGGTGACTTAGCAGAATTCTGGGACAAGCTTGTAGAGGACAAAATGCAACTAAATACTCTCCTGAGATTTATAGGTCAAGTATTAAACATTGTGCTAGACTGTAAGCCCAAAAGCGTTCTCTGCTATATGAAGATCTTGGAGAAATAGCTCAACTCATGACATTCATGAGGAAACGTGAGTTTTTCAGTTATTTGTCTCCCATGGAACCAAAACTAGGAACAGATTCAGCACTCCATCTATTCCCAAAGCTTAGCTGTCCGAGTTAAATGATTTCTCGCTCTATACTTCAGGAACTTCCATTGACAAAGCGTGATCGGATATGGATAAATCTCCACCACTACTTTACAGATATTGCAGTCATTGCTCACATTGGATCACAAAACACACGGAACTCCGGTAATGTGGAGATGCCATCAGGTATCTTTATCCATTATATTATCCAATGACAACTGCAAACGGGCATTTTAGTAGTTTGTCAAATCCTATCAGGATGGTGTGTTTATTGTTGAGTTCAAATTGCTAGATTTGGATGTACAAAGCATGCTGTCCTCATTAACATGCACTTAATTAATAGCAGTGGTGAGTCTCTGGCAAAGCTACTGATGTTTAATAAGTCTTTTGTGCCTGGCTTCTAGAAAGTTTTGTATTAGCAGAAACAGCAATGATAGATCAGATTCAGGCAGCAGTGCATTACACATATTTCTTACAAAGTGGCTACTGTTGAAATGGAATCTTTAAGCAAGAACATAGCTGCGCTCCAAAATCCATTGCAGGATTAGCATTTACCACTCTGTTTTCAGATGTGTGCTGGAAAAAAATGTGTATTTTGGTATATATGAGGTCCTTAAGTGGAAAATAAGCTATGCTGTGTGGAGCAGCTAGAGAAGGCTGCACTTAGTGGCATCCAAAATAGAAGTCCATTGGGTCAAACTAATCTCTGGCTTATTCTCAGCTGAGTAACCACTTGTATTTTTGTCCTGTCACTTCTCCCTCCCCAGTCCCAAAGCTTCATTATGACAAAACTATTAAGAGCATTTCACTTCCCCTCTCAAAAGAACCTGGATGCACCTGCATGAGGGTGCCTTCTGTGGGTATTAAACATGAATTTTGAGCTGTCCTCAAGGAAGGACAGGTGTACAAATCCCCAAATGAAACACCCTGGGAAGCAGAAAGGAAAGTTTTATATCCTTGCCTCCCTACTACTTGGATTCATGAAGTCGAAAATAATTCAACTCTTAGGAATTTGAGTATTTATTTCTGTCACTTATGTACATTCTAAATTTTAGGACGTTCCTTTGACCATGTTTACTGCCTAAAGAAGCTTTAGTAAGTGATATTAATGTTGTATTGTAACTGTTTTTCAGAATGAATAAAGTTTTAATATGCAACAAAACTTCAATATTTTTTTAAATAAACACAAATTTGATTCTTAGACCAGCAACCTTAATGAATTATAGAGTTGTTGGTTTGTTAAACTGCTATATTTTTCAAGCTTCCTATACTTCCTTTATGCTGCACATATTTATATATGTTTTCATACAAGACAACAAGGATTTCTTGCTTTCTGTAGATCAACATAAAATTATTTTACCCTCCCTATGTGGTGCTTGCTGTTCTCTCTTCCTCTTCAATTTTAACTACAAGAGCTAACATTTTTCTGATATCACTGTTTGAGCTGAGGAATAGCTGCACTGCTAGCAAAATTCTAATGGGTAGAAAAAGAAGGGGGAACAGGGAATATCACTCCGAGCCATCCCAGGGCNGGCTTTTGTTAGTCTCTATGCAGCCTTAACAGTAATAGCATTTTATGTTTTAATTTCCTTAAAGGAAAGTCTTCTTTGGAACCCATGAATGCCTCAATGTTTTGGAAAGATCTAAATATATGTCAAATATCTGTTGAGACTTATGACTTTTTTTCACTCACTCAGCAATCATTTCATGTATTATTTTGAGAAACAGCACTATATGT
>VZTT01010548.1:8028-22115 GCA_013400855.1 Buphagus erythrorhynchus | reverse complement strand
ATTTTGTGTGACATTTGCTTAGGTTTATTGAGACATATAGCAAAATTTGACAACCATCTTCAGTAAAGTAAATAGAATTTTCAGCAAATTTGCACCTAGTTCATATTTTGAGTTCAGCTTCAGATCTTTTTCCTCTGTGAAGGTTATTTTTAAGTGTACCTTTAATTTTATGTATTAATTTATTTTGGAGACTTGCTCAAAACCTTCTGTAATGAAACCTTTTTTCTCTGTTCAGAAGTCATCTATAATTCGAGAGATTATTGCTACAGATGGAGGCAACAGGAGCAGTAAAGTTGAACTTGCTGTAACTGTAACCAATGCAAAAAACCAGCCTCCACAGTGGGAAAGAGACAGCTATGAAGTTGTTATTCCAGAGAATACCACACGGGATGCCTCAATTTTGGTAAGGTTCTCTGTCTGTCTGTAGCTCTCAGGCTGTAGAGTAACTGAACATTGTTTTTTTGCTTAAATGTAGAAAGCTTTTATAAGAGTTTTGTGTTTCGTAGCTGAGTATCTGGGAGAATCAAAAGCTTGTAGAAATGCTGCTGTACTTACAGAGGGGTTGACTACACACACTTTTTGAACTGTGCAGACAATCAAAGCAACTTCTCCCCTTGGAGATCCTCGTGTCACTTACAACTTGGAAGAGGGGCTTGTCCCAGAGACCAACATGCCAGTTCGTTTCTACCTGACTCCAAACAGACATGATGGCTCTGCTTCAATCCTGGTAGCTGAGTCACTGGATTATGAAACAACAAAGAACTTTCTGCTGCGGGTGCGAGCACAGAACGTGGCTGCAGTTCCTCTGGCAGCATTCACCACGGTCTATGTTAATGTCACAGGTGTGTGAGCTGTTCAATGATGTCACAGTATAATCCTGCACTATTTTCCTTTAAAGTTTTATAGTTTTCTCTCTGTGCACTCTTTTTGATGTTCTAGATGTCAATGACAATGTCCCATTCTTCACTTCATCCATTTATGAAGCCTCGGTAACAGAGGGAGCTGATGTGGGGACATTTGTCACTCAAGTGTCTGCCACTGACCTCGACCTTGGTCAGCATGGTGAGGTAAGAAAGTGGGGACCTTCATGTCCCCTGATGAAAGATGGAATAACTTCTACATGAGCAATGGCTAAATAGTCTGGAAATCTTCAACCTAGAAAAGGGATGATTAACAGGGAAATGTAGAATGAAATAAAGTAGTTAATTACATACTTCTCTGTCTTGCCATGTGAAAAATGCAACTAAAACTAGTAGGTGTGAGACAGAAAACAAAGAGGAAATATTTAAACAGCCTGTAGCTTAGTTGAAATGCTTGCTGTAGAATTCCCTTGTTTGGAAAGTTCTACATAGACCTAAAATGAGATTGGGTAAATGAATGGAAGAAAAGCTGTGTTCAAAGCTTCTATGCGTTGGAAATCATTGGCAGGACTGCAAACTGAATCCTTACAAAATACGGCAGTTAACACCCAAAGAGGATGTATTCCTTGCAGATTAAAGAAATGGAAAATAGACACATCCTTAGAACAAGAGTGCAAGCTGAAGTCAAGTCACAAAACCATACATGTAATAGTGGGTAGAACATGCTCTGTGATCCTGAGCAGGTTCAAATGCAGCTCACCTGTGGCTGTTGTAAAAATACGTGGGATCTTTAGCTGAGTTTGATCTTTTAGCTGCAGCACAAGCACTGTGCAAACATGTGCTAGTGAAATCAGGAGCTGATTAGACAAATTATTTTCCTTTACAGATCAGCAGTCAAGGAAGTTAGTTGGCTTTAGACCAGATTGCTGAAGCTGCAGTTTTACCCAGTTTCCTTGATCAAGTACTTGGACATGGGACAGCTCTTCCTCTCTTTAAGTACTATTCTAGTTGTGAGCTATTCAACAAAAGGAAAGTATATACTAACCACTTCTTTTTAATCCTGTAGATAACTTATTCCCTGTTACATGACAGTGGCAGAGACTACACCTGTTTTCGCTTGGACCCCCAGACAGGCTCCATTTACACCAGCTCAGTGTTTGACAGAGAGGAGAAGGGCTCCTACCTTCTGGAAGTCAAGTCAGTGGATGGGTCTGAATCAGCTCGACCAGGAAAGCATGGGAAGCCAAATTCTGGTAAGAGACAAATGGCTGTGCTAAGTGCGATATTACTTGGATTGTGTCTGAAAAAAGAAGCTCTGAAATACAAGATTAAATGGTTATTTCTTTTTTTTTTTCATGTCTTATGAAAGAGTGTTGTTCTGGTTTCATGGTGGCTTTTTCACCCTTTATCTGTGCAACAGTTGTGTCAGAGCTGGAAGATAAACTTTACACGATGATTAAGCAAGGTTTTTGTTCTGAAATTAAAAAAACCTATAGGCCTTCATATTTAGAGTTTAGAGAGTGTTTTCTAGCTAGCAAAGATGTGCCTGTTATCTGTAGGATCCAAATCTTTGGGCTGTTGCAAGTGTTTCTCAAAGCACTGCATATGGTATGTTATTCAGTCAAAAGTAATTATGAAGCAGGAATATGCAAGATAGAAAATCCTTTTCTCAATTGATCGCCCTGCTTAAATAAAAAGTTAAAAATTTGTGGCTTCAGAATGAAAAGTTATGACCAAACACTGTACAACTGCCATATTAGGCATCAATTATTCAATTATTCATGTAGTATGTGTTTAAACAAATTGGATGTGACATTTACTTGATACCCAAGTGCTTTTGAGTAAAGCTGGTATATATATGCCCCACAACCCTAAGGGTTTGTTTCTGTATTGTCTGCATATTTGTCTTCATTTAATGTGCAGGCAGGCAGGCAGGGTAAGGGATTTTAGCTGACAGAAGTGGCACAGCTGGGATTTGAATCTCTGGCTCCTTGTCTCTGCAGACACGGCCTACGTGCGAGTGTCCGTCAGCGATGTGAACGACAACCAGCCCGTGTTTGCCCAGAGTGTCTACGAGGTGAACGTGGACGAGGACCAGGATGTGGGATCCACCATCCTTACAGTCAGTGCTAATGATGAGGATGAAGGTAGAGCACTGGAATCCCCCACTGCTCTGTCCAAAATATTAATCAGTTGATCTCAGCACACCAAGACATACTTGGTGGTGTGAGAAAGGGAAATGTCTTTCTGTCTCTAGATTTTAAAACTTCTTTTAAGTGTGCACTGATCAGGCATGAGCATTAGTTCATAATGGAGCTGTGAGGCACAATCTCTTATTTCAGGAGACACGCACTAATGTGGGATGATAGGAGATAATTTTTGTGCCCACAGATACAAATTTTTTATAGATCAGATCATTTTCTTACAAATGGGTGCCAATAAAAATGTCCTGGTTAACTGGCATAAGACAGACTTGATTTTAGTGAGATTAATTTGCTTTCTCTATGATGAATAATATAGTTTATGTTTGTTTTGTTTGTTTTATTTGAATCTAGACTTCCTAAATGCATATGATGAATTTTAGCGACACTGTTTTATCCACAAATCAGCCAGAAATTCAACCACTAATCATGTAGAAGTACATAACCAGTGCTCATGAAAGAGAGAGGGATCAGTACATGCTTCCATCTTTTGGACCATGGAGCACTGCTAATTCAGCTTCACTGTATGGTGAAACACTGCTTTTTCTGTTGTTGCACAAGTCCCAGGGACTGTCCTCTGTGTGTTTGTGAAGTGCAAGGAAATCCTGACTGCACTGGATTCCTCCCACTTTGTAGGAGGCTAAGGCAAATGTGGTGATGTACTGCAGATTTACCTACTCAAGGAACTTTAGTTTGGTACTGTAAATCTGCTCTATAGTGTTGGACAGGGGACCTGATGTGATGTATATATGGCACTTCATTTCTGCCCTCCAAATAAAGTAAAAACAGAATTATTACTTCATTGCATAGACACATTTTGTAGAGACAAACTACAATTAGACACTTCAGAACTGAAAATACTGCTAAGTAATCTGACATAGCTGCAAGTTTTAAAAGACAACAAAAATGATAAAATAAAATACTACTAATCAGTTATGGTATGATTTGTACTTCATCTCACCATCAGTCTTCTTCAAGAAATGTGTGTTTTCTGACACTGTTGGTAATTGACAGGAACAAATGCTAAACTACGGTATCAGATCACAGCTGGAAACACAGGAGGAGTGCTGGATGTAGATCCAGAAACAGGAGCCATTTTCATTGCCCAACCACTGGACTATGAAGAAACAAAAATGTATGAGATCCACTTGTTGGCCTCTGATGGGAAGTGGGAGGATTATGCAGTTATCATCATCAACATCATGAATAAAAATGATGAGGCTCCAGTTTTTTCTATTAACGAATACTATGGAAGTATAATTGAGGAACTGGATGTGTTGCCAGTCTTTGTACTTCAGGTAGTGTATGCAGTTCCACAGATTATAATATTTCAATGACAGAGCACAGATTACTGTGGTATAATTATGTTAAAAATAACTCAGCACATATATATTAATGAAGTTTATTCTGACAAATTTTTTTTGTCACTGAAGAGAAGAAATGGACTTTTGTGGAAAAAAAATATAAATTACAGGGATAGTAAGTAGGATAAACAGGATGGATCATTTGTTGATCCTGGAAAGTAAATAATTAACACTTTAAAGTAGCTATCAGAATTTCATATTTAAGTTACCTGTATGGATATGAAAAATAAAATATTATTTTAGTACGAAAATTGTTAAATTGTTAACATTGTTAAAAATTCGTATTTGCCTGCTCTGAATTGTACCTGGATTTGCTGTTCTTTGGCATGCACATGTTAATACCATGTCATATGCTTTTGCTTGGACTCCTTTAGACTGGAGCAGCATATAGGGTGTGATGCAATCAATACATGTTTCATACTTTCTATGCTTGTTTCTTTTTCAAAACTTGTGTAGGTTATGGCCAGTGATCCTGACAGTGTTGTTGATGGAGGAGATTTGAGATATTCCTTGCATGGGTATGGTGCAGGTGATATTTTCACAATAGATGAGAAAACAGGCAGCATTTACTCACACAAGAGGCTGGACCGGGAGGAGAGAGCACTGTGGAGATTCATTGTGTTGGCTACTGATGAGGGTGGAGGAGGACTTACAGGGTTTGCTGATGTGATCATCAACGTGTGGGATATAAACGACAGCGCACCCACGTTCACGTGCATGCCTGATGACTGCAATGGGAATGTCTTTGAAAACTCTCCTGCAGACACCTTAGTCATGGAAATGGCTGCGCTCGATCGCGATGATCCAAATGTTGGTCTAAATGCTGTCCTGACGTACAGGATAACAGAGAACGTGAAGAACGAGTTTGGTACTGACATGTTTAATATCAATCCCAATACTGGGACCATCCACGTGGCAGGGGGACTGCTAGACAGGGAGAGGACTGAAAGTTATTTTCTTAGTGTTGAAGCAAGAGATGGGGGAGGGCTAACAGGAACTGGCACGGCCACTATCTGGGTTGCAGACGTCAATGATAACATTCCAAAATTCACAAAGAAGTTGTGGCAGGCAGCAATTCCTGAGAACAGTGCCATTGACTCAGAAGTCCTGCAAGTGTGTGCTACGGATGCAGATATTGGGGAAAATGCAGACTTAATGTTCAGTATCATTGGGGGAGACCCAGATGAGAAGTTTTATATTGAGAATGACAAAGAACAACAATGCGGCGCTGTTCGACTGAAAAAAGAGTTGGATTTTGAGAATGCCCGTGAAAGACAGTTTAATCTTACTATTATTGTAGAAGATCTGGATTTTTCTAGTGTTGCAATGTGCCTGATTGAAGTGGAAGACTCAAATGACCACAGCCCAGCTTTCCTTTCTCAGTTTATTCAGACAAACCCTGTATTTGAAGATGTGCCTGTAGGTACTACAGTAACCACAGTGAGGGCTACAGACAAGGACTCTGATTTGAATGGGAAGATTGTCTACTCTATAAAGTCAGATTCAGATCCTATGAGACAGTTTGTGGTTGACCAGTTTGGTCACGTGGTTGTGGCAAACGCACTTGATCATGAAGCCATTCAAAAGTATGCTTTAATTGTACAAGCTGCAGATCAGGGGACACCTGCCCGCACTGGAAGTGTTACAGTTTTAATTAACTTGCTTGATATTAATGACAATGGACCAAGGTTTGAGGCACCATACATGCCTGTAGTTTGGGAAAATACCTTGAAGCCTGAAATAGTGCACATGAACCATACATCAAAGCTGCTTCATGCGTTTGATCCGGATAGTGAGGAAAATGGGCCACCCTTTACCTATTCATTGCCACCAGATTATCAGAATTCCTTGGATTTTTCTCTTACTGACAACAGAAATAACACAGCAACTATAACAGCTTTGAGGTCCTTTGACAGAGAAAAGCAGAAGGTGTTTCACCTGCCAATAGTTATAACAGATAGTGGGATTCCAGCTATGAGCTCCACAACCACCCTGACTATAACAGTTGGTGATGAGAATGACAACTGCCATGAGTCTGGCCACAAGGAGGTCTATGTGTACAGCTACAAAGGTAAGTGCTAGATGGATGTTAGATCAGATTCTGGATCTTATATCAGATTCATGAAATAGCAGAGTTTTACACTTAATTTCTTTCTTGCAGTCTGTTAATCTATTTCCTCAATTTACATACTTCAAAACTGCAGCTCCTGTTCTGTAAACTACTAAGTAAAGTGAAATAAATGAAATATATTTGTAAAATTCAGACCTTAGTGTGTAAAAGATTATCTACCAAAAACCTGTTTGTTGCAAACAGGTATTTATTGAACTTGAAGAAAAAGCAGTATTTTTATAAACTCATAAAATCTATTTTCCATTAATGAGTGTTCACCTACAGAAGGTATTTTGCAGTTACAATTTCTGAGTTTGGATTGCCTAAATTAGAAGAAGATGTGACCAGATCATACTGTAGAAATGAGAGAATAAAGCATGTAGATTGGCTTGGCTCCAGACTTGAACCTTAAAAATCTCCCACGTTGTTGAACCTGGACTGTGGATTTCAAAAGTCTCCTTCCCTGGATTTGTTCCTCTTGCTGTTTTAGAAAAATTGATTGGATATTCCACTTCTGTGCCAACCCCCAAGGGCCTAGAAAAATCACCAAGACCTGGCCCAGCTTGGTGTCTTCTTGCCCTTTTCCTTTTCCCAATCATGTCCTTCTCTCCCAACTGTACCCCATAAGATGCTCCTTCTTTTGCTCTGTTCCACTTGTGTGCTTTTCAAAATAATAGAGTAGCAATGAAATATTTGGGATTAACTCCTGATATGGTATTTTTTAATATTTCTTTTGTCTGAGAGTTGTATTTATGTATGATTCTGGTGTTTCGTGCTGTTTCCAGCTTTTCTTCTTTCATGTGGCATCTCCAGTGTACTCACACTGCCAGAACTGGCAGAAATCATATGACAGGCTATGCATTGTTTTAAGAATCCTGGATCATAACCATCACTAAATTGAGTAGGAGTCTGAAAATAATAAATGCAGTAATGAATGTGACAGAATATAAAGTGCACTGAAAAGCACAAATTAAATGCAGATTTATTATAATTTATCTCAACAGGAAAATGGTCAACAACAGTGCTTGGGGAAGTGTTTGCACCAGATCAGGACGACTGGGACAATAAAACATTTCTCTCTGAAGGAAAACTGCTCAAGTGAGGATTGTGTTTCTGTCAAAATGAGTAATATTTATGCTTCTGTAATTATTTAGCTCACCATGTATTTCTCTGTGTTCAGGATATGGATAAAGCCAGGGTTATTGAGTATATTAAGGGATGTACCTTGTGAATGCTCTTTTTCTTTTTCACTTGAGTTACTAGGTATTAAGAAATTTTTGCATGAAATATTTTTTCCAAGACAGTGAAGGATCACACCATGATGTTGATTTTTAGTCAGATGTCATAGTTAATTTACGTAAAAATATGTATTCTGTAAGCTCCAGTTTAAAAATAGGCCGAGTTTCTAATGCTTGCTCTTAGATGTTGGGGTTGATGGAATACAAATCCTGAATTTAAAAGCAAAGAATGGAGTAATTTCATCAAAAGTGGATAGGAATTTGGTGCTCTCCTTTGATGGCTAAATTTACAATTACATGTGAAAACCATGACTCAGATTAGTGTTTTTTTTTTCTGTTAATTGAAATGTTGAATTGGACCCTTAATTCCTACTTAGACATTATTTGTTCATATCATAAAGTGAGATGGTTTATGGCATAACTATATGCTGTCTAAAAGGGAAAAAAATGGATGTGAAAGTGAATGTGAATTTTAGTCTGTGCTGTGACTAAAAGTTTAACAGCTTTATGTAGCCCAGAATTAAAGACTTTCTGTCCATCAGCAGCCTCTGGGGCCTGTTTCCATGTTAAGAGGTCACTGTTCCATAATAATGGTCATGGAATATTTCCATAATTGCTGATCACTGGCCCTTTGAGGTATCAAATGAAGATGCTGTGAGAGATTTTATACAGTCTTACCCTGTTCCAGATAGACATGTGAGAACCTGGAATGATCAGTGTGGGTTTGTCACTCCCTGTTGCTGACCTCAGAGGCTTGCCCATGATGACTGTGCTGAACCATGGGGTTCAACTGCACATGTCTTTTGTTCAAATCTGGGAAAGGGTGAGTGGCAGGAACATCTCTTTATAAGTTCTGCACATTGTCATTTCTCAGTTAAGGTGGCTGAGGTGCCTTTCTGAGGTTGTTGGATAATTCCTGTTAAGTTTTGGCCCTGTAACCTTCACAGTAACATTTAAGGCCACCTGAACAGTGTTAATGAATAAAGTGAGACTCCAACTTTGATTCGTGAAGATTTCCTAACTGAAAGTTTCTGTCTAGATCTTTCAGATTAAATCAGAGGACTGGGTCTTTGCTGATGGTGGATAACACTCCTCAGGGAATATACAACTTAAGAGTTAGAGTTTCTGATGGACTTTGTCCTGATGTTATATCTACAGTACAAATCCATGTCAGAGACCTGGAAAATGAAGCCATACAAAACTCAGCCACTGTGCGTTTCTCAGGTTGGTTTTATTTGCTGGTGAGAGTTTAGATCAGCTGCTTCTCTAACTGAATGTTTATGTGATGTGGGTGTTATTACATCAACACTTGATTTTCTTACCACTGTAGGGCACTTTCTGATATGTTTCCATATTGTCAAATAAGAAATAAGTTGAGAAATTAACCTGTGAGCTCTCAGTTGTTCATGTTTATCTATTTTTGAATCCCCTGACCAGATGTCACAGCAGAGGAGTTCATAAGGAGAGATGAACATGGCAAAACGAGACATGACGAGTTCAAGGAGTTCCTTGCAAAACTGTTACCTGCAAAGCTGAGTGATGTGATTGTCTTCAGTGTGATGAGCAGGGATGGAAAACAGACAGATGTGAGATTTGCAGTCCGTGCTGGCTTGGCCTATTACAGACCTGAGAAACTGCATGCAGAGATGGCAGCATTTAAAACTGAGGTTTGTTCTCTGGGATCATCTGTGGAACTCACCCAAACACTGAGTTTGCAGGGTGTACATCCCAAACCTCAGTGGAAAAATATACTGCATCTACAGATAAGGGTTTTATTGCTTCACTCAGGACAAAATCACTTGTCAAACAAGTGTTTAATTCAAGCTTTCTCCCTTCTTTTTAGTGCCATACATACTGATATTGTATGGCTGTACTAACTTCTGGTTCAATGAATAGTCACTGGAGAGCTGCAGAAAAAATGAGTCTGCATTGCTGTCATGGGTTAGATATCTGTTTTCTTCAGTCTGTTTAATTGTGTAATCTCCAAATCCCTAGATCAGCTTGAGTTTGACACTTAGAGTAGAGGCTTGATGTCACCCTAACAGAAATTCTGCAGTACAAAGAGGTGACACTTCAGAAGAAAAGTCCTGCTGGAAGGAATGTGTGGGTTAGGGAACAGTTGCAACAGGTGAGTAAGATGGAGACAACCAATCCTGTGGTTGCATTTATCTCACCAAAGGACAACTTCAAATACAAAGTGACACCCTCCCCCAAATTCTTGTACTGTTGTAAGGGGCAAATATTTTTTGGATGGAAGATATTTTCCTCCCCTTCTTAGTGTTCCCTAACTGTCCTGCTCTCTAACTCAGTTACACAGACACAGTTTGTCTGGGATTTTTCTGTAGCCCTGCACAAAGGCAAAGTGACACTGCTCAGCTTTTCACTTGTACTGGCCATATTTGGGTTTTATACATGGTACATTGTATGGATGATTTTCCCAAAGAGAAATCAGCACTTTCCATTTGTGTGAATATGGTGGAGTCTGCCTGAGTCTGGGAACCAAACAGGGCTGTCTTAACTTACAACCTGTGTCCATCTTGGTGTATTTTGAATAGCTCTGTGATTATGAGAGTCTTCAGAGTGACCAAATAGGGAATGCCAGACAAAAAGTATTCGTGAAGGATAATGACTGCTTCTTTTGCATATTTATTGAATTACTGCAACAATAATATAGAAAATCCCATAGATTTCAAATACTCTCTGCCATAATACATGACACATGAATTCATCAAAGTGGTAACAAGGGGATTGCTTCACATATTTTAATGAAAAAGTATGTTTTTATTAGTTATATACCACCTTTCAATATTTAATGAATAGCTGTAGTGAGTAATTGCCAGTAGTTTACAGAAAACCAATCATAGCTGGAGAATTCCTCCAGTAGTTTTCTATGTGTATAACTATAAATATAGAAAATAAGTAATTAGCACTGGAATTATTCATTGAATTGCTACATAAATAATATGTTTGCTTTACCTCCTGGAGATATAGTTTTACAACAGCAATTTTTATTTAGCAGAAAAATAATCCATCCTAATACTTTAAAGGAGCCAAGGTTGTTTACATACAGTTTTTCAATAACAGTATTACATAGATGTCTAAATGTGCATTACAGACTCTCCACTGATAGTGATAAATGTGGGCAGCAGACACAGACCTGCATTGACAGGATGCATCATGTCATTACAAAGTATACTCTGTGCCTTTAGGGGTATGGGCATCAATACATGTTATGATATTAGAGAATATAGAGACAAAGGATTATAAAGATCAAAGTTCTTACAGTGGTGAACTGAGATGGCTACACAAATGAGAAAATATAGAAGCACTTTAGTATTTATGTATTTGTTTTGATCTTTTCAAAGCTTACTTTTAAGGTATTTGCCATATGTTTTACCATTTGGGAAAAAAAAAAAACCAAACATGTTAAATACATAAAGCTCTAGTGTTGTTAGTTTACATTTGTATACCTTGTTCATTTGTGTACCACTGTGAGAGCAGTGAGGTCTTTTGCCTCACTCACCCAAACTCAAGTTTGGGTACTAAATACACATTTAGTGTATTTTCAGTGTATTTGAATCACCAAATACAAATCAAATTCTGAAGCTTTATAACAGACACCTGTGCAAAATTCACAAATAAGTGGAAGGAACAAACTGTGATAGTTTAGGTGTGCAGGCTGAAGGGCAAAAAGCCAGGACTAATGGCAGCTCTGTTCTTGCCTCACACTGTGAGCATCTCCCTTCCCTCCCTCTCTTGCCAGTGCTTTCTTGCTCCATTTGGAATGGAAGTTGTAATCTCAGAGTCACTATTCCTGCATTACCAGACCTGTGGTTTCACTGAGGCTCTTTTTATTTGTACTTGGGCTTTCAGGTACAATCCCAATTAAGAATAAAAACAGTGAACTAGCAAAGAATAATGTAGCATAGAATACAGTATCCAGTATGCTGAACTGACTTTGTTTTGTTGCAGACAGCTTGACATGAAATGTAAATTTATGGGGCACAAATCATTAGACTGAATCCAAGTTGCTACAAAGTTGTCTTGTCAGGTCACTGTCTGTGTACATGATTATTGAAAGCAGCTCAGCTCTGCATTTTCCTGTGTCTGTATCCTTTGGTATGAGAGAATGTAAGAAATAATATCTGGATGTTACTGCTGAAGGAGGATTTATCCTGGCTTGAGCTGAAACACTCCTGTTGCTGTTGAAGTGCAGAGAGGTGCGATGCAGATGCTGCAGCTCAGAAGGTGGAGTGTCACTGCTCTTCTCAGAGCTTTGGTCCTTGGAAATAATGTTATTAGATCAGTGCAGATTCAACATGTTCACATCAATAATGTCAATGATTAAGTTTTTAGGAAATGCTGCTGTAATTTTTTAAAGAAATGTTTCCTGAATTTTTCAGAGTATTTTTCTTGCCTGTATAATCAGGGATGTTACTAAGTAACGCTCAAGAAACTAAACACTGCTTTAAGTCTCTGATGGCTTTGATTTTTCAGAACTGAGGTAAAAGCCTTCATTAGGATGAGAGTGGTGATGTGTTAAACTGTCTTTTCTCTTAGATGCAGTCAGCTCTACAACTGAACATCTCCCAGATCGATGTTGACGAGTGCAGCAGTGCCAACTGCAGCGAGGGCTGTACAAACCACCTCAGTGTGAGTGACATCCCCACCGTGATGGACACTGGCAGTGTGTCCTTCGTGTCCCTCACCACCTCCAGCCACGGGATCTGCACCTGCTCTGCCCGTGAGCGGCTGCACCAGCCCTGCTCCTCCTACCCTGCGAGCCCCTGCCTCAACGGGGGCATTTGTATTGACACTCTCAATGGCTACAGGTGAGGAAACATGCACTGCACATTATTTCTCCTCTCTGTTTTTCAAGTGTTGAGTGGTGCTTACAAGGTACTGGTCTGAAATAACCATCAATGTACTTCTGACTGGAGGAGAAACAATAAAACCCCACAAGTGCACTGGAGTGCAAACCTAATGGAAACAGGGGCTTTCCTGATGACCCTGATGGAGCTGTGGTCCCAAAAAGTGCATGAGTAACGAAGAAAACCCTGGGGAACACAGAATTAACACCTGTCATTTTTTAAGAGCACCTAATTCAGGATGAAGGCATGTGTGCCCTGGTTTTTTTTCACTTTTCCAGGAGAGTAATAATAAAGGTGAATATCAGTGGTAGCAGCAGGGATGTAGGAGTGAAATGTAGTTCAAACAATGGGTAATAAGGAGCCTAAAAAGCATTAGATAGTAAACTTGCTTTATTATAGCATCACCTGGCATGCAGCAGTATTCCCTTAGTGAAATTAATTCCAGCTAGGAATTAACCTCCCAGACTTTACTCTGTAATAAATCGATGTTTGGTGTTCTGTGTTATTTAGGAAAAAATTTCATTGTTCTCAAAAACTTGGCCTCAAAAATACTTTTTTTTTTGAAGCAGTTAGTATAGGGAATAAAAATACTTTGTACTCTTAGAGCATTTTAATAATTGCCAAACACCCCTAAGATTCTGCTAAAATCTTTGTTTTGCTGATTTTTTTACTGTGATTTAAGTTCTGCATTTGCTGCATGTAAAACCAAAAAAAAAAAGCTGAATATGGAGGAATTTTTGACTACTTCTTTTGTTTATGGTCTTTCAGATGTCTTTGTCCTGCTTCCTTTCATGGACCAGACTGCCAGCAGACTAAGCACAGTTTCCATGGAAATGGTTATGCATGGTTTCGTCCCATCAGACCTTGTTTTGAAAGCTCACTCTCTCTAGAGTTTATTACTGTGGTTCCAGATGGACTTTTACTATATAGTGGCCCTTTATCAAATCCAGAACCTGGGAGTACAGAAAACTTCATTGCAATAGGTACTTCTCCAAAAGGGTGTGGAAAAATTAAATGTCTTTTGGGAATGGATTGTTTGTGACCAATGTAACAATTAGACTGTGAAGTCTGTCTTTTTATTTAATGAGGTAACTTATTTTTCTGGTGTAAAAAAATTTTGAAGCATTTCCTAACAAGTCCTTCTCCTTTGATGTCTATTTTTGTAGCCTTCACCTCTGGCTTTGGGTTCATCACAGAGTTGTAGACATGGAGGGGAAAGCAAAATCGACAGATTGATATATATATATAAAAAAATAATCTGCCGAGAAAAACTGTAGTGCTATAAAGGAATTTAGGTGCTTTAAAGATAGGTATTACACAAGTAGTGCAGTCTTATTTGCATGTCATTCGTATGTAGTTTGGTGAGAAAAGAAATCCACTTAAACTCCCTTTGGTCTTGGGGCAATTTTGCACATTTTTTTGAACAGACAATGATGTGATGGA
>VZTT01010547.1:0-39645 GCA_013400855.1 Buphagus erythrorhynchus | reverse complement strand
AGCAGCAGCAGCAGCATGGACATTACCATCCAGCACCCCTGGTTCAAGCGTGCTCTGGGACCCCTCATTCCAAGCCGTTTGTTTGACCAGTTTTTTGGAGAGGGTCTCCTCGAGTATGACCTCCTGCCTTTGTTCTCCTCCACTATCAGCCCCTACTACAGGCAGTCCCTCTTCCGCAGCGTGCTGGAGTCAGGCATTTCAGAGGTAAGGGCCCTTTGATTTCCTCTCCTTTTCCTTCCTCTCCCTCCTTATGCCTCCAGCTGCTCCTCTCCACCCACATCTCACACTGTAGCCCCAAATGAGGGGACAAGGATGACCCCAAACCCCCTGCCAGGCACAGCCCACCCATCCCTTCTTGGGCACAAAGGGAAACCCTCGCTGGGGACAAAGCTTCACTTCGAGAACAGGAACCATTTTGGCTCCTCTTGAGGGTTGTTTCCAGCACCAGAAGGTTGGTTTTGTTGCTCTGTGCCCGCCACCTGTGTAGTGAAGAAGAGCAAGGTTGCTCCCAGAGTAAGTGCCAGCAAGGACAGCTTGCCATGGGAGTGGACCCTGGCAAGTGGGATCCTTCTCCACTTTCTCCTCCACTTTGGGAGTTCAGTGGTTTTAGCAATCCCTCACTGAAGGACTGCAGCAATTTTCTGAAGGGAGCTGTAGGGGAATGTGTAGCTGTGGTGGCTGTGATCCAAAATTCAGGTACAAGTGCTTTCTGTAGCCCTCCCTTACTGCTTTCCTCCCACAGCTACGTCCACAACGAAACCATAAATCACTAAAAGGACAAAACATGTGCTACCAGAGAGTCTTACACTGGTTTCCATCCCCTCTCTGTACCTGGTCCATCTGGCAGGTCACTGAGTGCTAAAGGGCACAAGAATAGCAGCGAGGAGTAACACCTCTCCCCAGAGCAGGAGCCAAGGTGCAGACACCTACCATGGGCTCCTGGTGACCCTGACACCTCCCATGGCCTCTCAGTGTCCCTGGGAGGAAAATCCCCACTGAGGCCCACAGAAGGACAAAGTGCCAGCCCACCCCTTTTTTGGCCCTCAGTCTGTGGTGGTGTTGGTGCTGCCTCCACACCCAGAGCTCGAGCCTCACTGTGTGACAATGCTCGTTGCAGGTGAGGTCTGATCGGGACAAGTTCACAATCATGCTGGATGTAAAACACTTCTCTCCCGAAGATTTGAGTGTGAAGATTATTGATGACTTTGTGGAAATCCATGGCAAGCACAGTGAAAGGCAGGTAAGTGGAAGTGATGGTGATGGTGGAGCAACTGGGGAGTCCAGCTCTGTTTTCCTTCTTTCCAACAGTTCTCAGCTGAAGGAAAAAGAAAAGAATTTATCAGAAGAAAGAGTTAATTATGAATTGTCATTATTGGCATGGCCTGTTCCCATAGAGCCCCCACCTGATATCTGACAATAACAAGCTAATCCACCCCTCTTTTGTTTATTTTCAATCATCATCTTCCATAACCGTCAGATGACAATGTCCATTGTTCACTAATAACACTGGGCCAGACACAGAACATCATCTGGTGCTGCTGAAGCATGGCTGAGTTTTCATAAGCCAGAATCCTTAGTGAAAACAGAATTTTCATATGCCAATCTGGGAGAGAAAAGCAAGAGCAAACAAAACAAAAGAAAACCAACCAACTGCCTCAGGCTTGGAAACTTTTAACATGGGTGTCATGGAAATATCTGTGGGGGTCAAAAAGTGAATTATACCAGCAGGGTTTTAATTCTTCTCATACACATTTTTGGCCAGACAAAGCTCTAGCCTGGAAGCAATATGTTTTTTTTAATATAGTTATTATTCTCATGGCCAACTTTAAAAAAAAAAAATTGCATTTTTCATTCTTTTGGCCAAAAAAAGAAGGGGGCCAGGATTGTGTACTTTGGCTGACACAGCATTGCAGCCTAGTAAATAAATACATGGGTGCACATGTCCGCCTTGCATTTACCTTCCCAGGCCTCCAGACTTTGTCTCCAAGCATCCTTTGAAATCAGAGGCCCAGATGAGATCCCAGCCTGGGGTCAAACCTATGGCCAAAATCCTTCCCTGCTGCTCTGCTCAACTCTTGCAGCTTCAGAGGTGTGGCAGGGCACACCTGCCCCTACAAACCTGTAAAATTAAACCCAGCAGAGGTGTGCCCAGCAGTCCTGGCAGTGCAGTGTCACCATAACCCAGGGTATTGTGAGTCTCCTGCTCTGAGGGAGCTGGACAAAGGGGGGTTTCTGACACCCCTTCCCCTCCTTTCCCCACTGCCTCCCAGGACGACCACGGCTACATCTCCCGGGAATTCCACCGCCGCTACCGCCTGCCCGCCAACGTGGACCAGGCTGCCATCACCTGCTCCCTGTCCAACGATGGCATGCTGACCTTCTCTGGCCCCAAGGTCCCCTCCAACATGGACGCCAGCCACAGTGAGAGGCCCATCCCCGTGTCCCGGGAGGAGAAGCCCACCTCTGCGCCCTCCTCCTAAGCCCGCCGGCCACCGCGCTGCGCAGGCGGCCACCACCTGCAGGTCTCACTCCCAGAGCCTTGGCGTAGATATCAGTGAATATCTAGAGGGGTTCCTTCTGTTGGTTCCTCCCCCACTTTGTTTCCTCTTTTTTTTTGTTTTCTTTTTTTTTGTTCTCCCCCTTTTCCCTTGGGTGGAACGAGGGGCTGGGTGAGCGGCTGGTGGACTTGGAAGCTTAAACCTCCTGGGGATGGCATGGGTGGCAATGCTGCCATGCTGCTGTGCTTGCTCAAAGGGTCTTTGTCCAGTGCTGTAGCCCATATCCAGCATCAGGCAGGAAGGAGTGCATGAGTACCGCTGGCTCCTGGTGCACCAAGCCTTGGGGCAAGGCTTGGAACAGGGGAAAAGCCCTGCAGAATTGCTGTACCCCACTCAGAGTTAAACTGGTTACTCTCAAACAGCAACAGAGCCAAACTCCACACTCAAGACCCCGCGTCCGTGTGACGAACCTGCCATGAGCTCCTTGCAACCACAGGAGAAATAATAATAATATTAATTAATAATAATAATATCTCACCTTTGGGGGGCTGCAACGTGTATTTTTTTTTCCCAGCAAAATGTTTAAGTGTCTCTGTTCACACCTCTGCCCTGTCATTTCCCTTCGGGACAACTGACAGGAGGACAAGCACGTCTTTCCACTGTCTTTGTAGGCCCTCTGGGGGAGAGAGGGGGGCTCACCGCTGTGCAGAGGCTCCTCATCCCCAGCCCCTCTCCCCAGCCTGTCCCTTGCTCTCTCCCTCTAACTCTAGGGTAGCTCCACCTCTCCCACTGGTATCTGGCGCTCAACCTGAGAGCGTGGTCAGTGGCGGTCAATAAAGTGATATAGGAAACACGCAACCGGCCTTGGGGGTTTCATTTGTTCCTTTGGAAGGCTTTGGAAGGTCAGCCTGGTGCCCAGCACCACTTGGAGGATGGTGATGATTGAGGATGGAGGATGGAAAGGATCACTTTCCACCCCTGGAAGTACATTTTGTGAGGATGACTTGCCCTTTCTTTCGCGCTCCCGTTATCCCTTGTGCAAGCAAAGCCAATGGAATCAGAGGAAGAACAAAACTCAGCAGCCTGACCACCACACCATTCCTTCAGATCACTGGGTCAGTACAAACAGCAGTTCAAACCTCATGTCCATGGAACCACGTGGCAGATTTAATCTGAAATTAATGGTTAAAGTTGTTTGATGGCAGAGTGGGTGGGGTGGAGGTATGAGCTCTCCCTGCAGTTGCCACACATGAAATCCACAGCTCCAGTGTCTGTGTGTACATGAACACCCAAGATTAAAGATTTCAGCACCCATGCTGTACTCAAATAGCTTTCCACACAGATGGATATCCAGGGTGTTCAGGAAAGGCCCCCACATCCCCATAATTTACCACATAGGTACAATAATCTCAGACAGTTTTTGCTCTGCCAAAAAGCTGAGCCCACCAACCTCCTCCCCCTCGATGCTGATTAGCTGTGAAAAACAGAGGAAATAAATGCAGTTGTTTGTTGGTTATTTTATTATTTCTTTTCTCACTGCGTGGGCTTAAATATTAATATGAGCCATAAACACAGAAGCTCTGAGACTATTTAAATTTAAAAGCCACTTGCTTCTGCCATATCTAGGCCAAAACTCAGGGAGGGCTGGGAGTTAAGGAACAGAGGCATTTATCCAGAGAAAGTGAGTGTGCCCCAGGGTTCATCCCAATCCCCTGCCTGCATCCCTTGAGGCATCATTACTGGGACCAGCATCACAGCACCTATGGCAGAGCCTGGGAGTGGGACAAGGCTGCAGGAGGGGGAAAATGCTGCAGAAGCAGAAGAAAGCAGGCAAAGGAGGGAGATTACTGTCTGGTAATTAGAAAGCAATAAATCCCCTCAGCGTCTGACACTCTTTTAAACCAATTTTTTACTGAGATTAATTACTGGGCAATCTCAGATCTTCCTACCACAAATTGTGCAGCCTGTTGTGTTTGCATTTCGGTGGGGGGAAAGGTGTGAATGAGTGCACTTTGGGAAAGGGCAATTCCATTCCAGGAGGGAGCTGTAGCTGCAGGCATGGAAAGGGCATTTTAACCAAAGCTGCCTCCTTTCTTTTCCTGGTGCTAACAGGTCCCCAGCCTCTGCTGCTTTGCCTTCAGATACATGTTTTTGTCAGAGCCTTGGTGCCTCCCTGCCATGTGCTGACATCTCTCTCCTTCCTGACAGAAATCCAGCAAAGCCAGGAGGAAAAAAAATCGAATCTCAGACATTTGACCCCCATTCAAACCTCTCAGTGATGTAAAAATAGGGAAACATATTTTGAGCGTGATCTGTGTGCAGATGTTACCTGCATGTGCCCGAGCAGCCTGTGTGTCTGTCAGGGCCATAAAATGACATTTGAGCCATTTGTGGGCCCCTTTTTATGCCTGCCTGGCAGAAAGTGAGAGTTTTGATAGGAAGTGATGGCAGGAAATCAGGGCAGGTTTGAGGCAAGCCAAGAGCCAGGCAGAGGGGGCAGCAGCTCAGGACCCATTCTGCCCCTTACTTTTGGGGACACCAGACCATGACTGTCTCCCTGCTCTGAGAAGAGATGATTTTAAAGCCTTTTGCAATCCATAAGCTAATTAAAACCATAAGCAGCTCTGAAAGCCTCTGTGCAAGGACATTGAGGTGTCTGGTGGTGTTTTGTGTGGGACAGGGAAGGTGTCACTGAAGGCTCCCCAGGCTGTCCCCAAACCCAGAGCCCCTCTGACCCCAAAAGGCTCATCCACTTGCAGAACAACTTGAACACTGCCACTAATGCCTGTGTGTCACTCCAAAAATTTAACTTTTTTCCCCCAGAAGTCTTCCCAGTCACATCTGTCCAGGATACTTCTCCTCTTCTCTGCAAAAATTCATGTTTCCCTTTACTGAGATTAATTGTCATTTAAATAAATTCTTGTTATTCATAACCCATGGTGGCTTAAGGAAGGAGCTCTTCACCACAACTTTCTTTGCAATTTCAGCTGTTAATAAGGTGTTGATAACACTCTTTAAGGATTAACAAAATTTCTTGGAGGCTTTTTGGCTGTGAATTAGTCGATAGTTTTATGATGGAGGGAAAGGCAGCAAAGGACCCTGCCCATAGGGAACTTTCAAAGTGTCTGGGCAGTTTGTGAAGCGTGTTCTTTAACCAGGGGCTTCTGCTCAGGGTGACTATTCATCCTTTTTGCAGTGTGTTTTTATTACCTGCCCTCCATTTCTGCCCAGAATGATAATCCTGCTTCCCTACAGCAAAGCAGAAATGACTTTAGCTTCCCCTCCAGAGGAATTATGAGAGGGATCTCAGGAGGATGCAGCAGATGGTGGTCCAGGGACAGGCAGCCTCCTCTAAATAATTCCCCTCCTTCCCACGGGCCCCAGTGACTCAGTGGGGGTGGCAGTGACATGGGGGACAGCAGCAGCTTCTGGTGCTGTACCTGCCCCCTCCCCTCCCTGGCACTGCCCTGCTTGGGCAGGGTATCTCTGCCAGGATCCTATTTCCTCCGAGAAAAATCCAGGAGCAAGAACTGGCAGGATCCAGCCTGCCAGCAAGCTGTCCCTGAGCATTTGGGCCAGAGCTCCTGGCTTGTCACCCTTCTTGGCAGGGCAAAAAGGAGGCTTCTCCTCATCCTGCTCTGGAGAAGGCACCCAGAGCTCACACAGCCCTCTCTGCAAGGCTGTGGGCAGTTAAGGGATGCTGCATCCTCCCCATGCTGATCCTTTAGTTTTGGAATGTTGTCCCCTGGCTCCTGGCAGAAGGACAGCCCTGGAGACAGGGAGGGATTGCCTGGCAAAGCCATGTCCCCACGGGGTGGGGTGGCACCTTACCTGTGCTCTGGCACTCCCAAGGGCTCCCTTCTCACCAGGTTTCAACATCTCCCCAGGGAGATGGGACCCAGGGCATAAGGTAGGCAGGCACATGGACCCAAACCAGAGTTGCACAACTCTGGCATTCCTTGGTTCCTGATTGATTTACAAGTTAGCCAGTGCTACATAAAAACTGGGAGTAGCCTGAAAGTTTACCAGCATTTTTCAGCCCAAGCAAATTCTGCTACATGCAATCTCTGTAACCCCTCATCTCCTTGGCATCATCATCAGGATTTGGGTTCTGCCACACAGATCTCTAAACCTGGAATTAAAATAAAAGTAGCTGCCTCTGTTGACATAAAAAAAGGGCTCCAAACACGTAGAACCCCCTCCCCTCCAGTATTCTCTCAAAAGAATCCTGGCACATCTCTGCAGTTTATTGCTGCAGTGTTGGGCACATAAATCTGGGAGATGCAGCCAGAGGAGACTGGAATGATGTGGGCTCTGCCCTCCCTAACCTGGACTTTGTCCCTCTGCTGGGACCTCTTGTCAGGACTGGCTTGGAAAGCCACCAGCCCACATAAGGAGAGCAGGTGCCTGCTGTGTCCCTCATTCCCCAGCTCCTGATCTGTCTGTGGTGCTTTTCCCAGGGGAAATGCAGTCAGGGTCCATCCAGAACCCACAGAACAGGGCTGGAGCCTGGTTACATGGGCTGGTGCTTCATTTGCAATTAACTGGCCCTTTTAATGACAAGTGTGAGCTTGGGACAGGCACAGATGTTCGTGGCATTTCTGAGAGAGCAGCACAAGTGGAATAAAAATGAAATCTCAGTCAGAGAGGCTGAGGCAAGATGATGGAGTGACGTAAGTGGAGCGAAGCTCAGGAGACTTGTGTCTGCCTCAGAGTTCATCCTCCAGCTGACTTGCAGAGATCTGCCACGCTGCATGAGGGCCCTGAACTCCTCAGAAAAAAAGGTTTTCTGAGAGAAAATTGTCTGTCTGCTTGGGGAGGATGAGACCCAGCTGCCCTGGGTATAGGCAGAGGATGATCCACAGGGCCCTGGAGCCTCCTTGGAGCACTCCTTGCTTCCAGGGTGGGCTGTGGTGTCTGGCTGGAGCTGTCTGGGGATGGCTGAGGGTCACTCTGGAGAAGGGTCTAGGGATGAGGAGGCATGGGATGGGTTCAGCACACGAGCTCTTGAGGGGTTCATGGACAATGTGGCATTGCCTGGCATGGGCTGGTGTGTCCCAGGGGAAACAGCAGCTCAGCTGGCAGTCAGGAGAAAGGGAATTTCCATGATTTGCTTGCGGTGCTTTCTCTGTTAAAATTTCATAGCTGGTCGATCATGTCATTACCCTTCGATTAGTGGGGAAGGAGCATTGCTTAATTCAGAGTCTGCTCTGCCTTCAGGCCACCAGTGAAGGTCTGCACCCTTGTGTATTTCTGTACACAAAACCTGTGCTATCCAACACAGCATTTGCACACTGTTGGTTTTATTTCCTCGGCGCCTCAAGCGCTGCGCTCTGAGATGCTGCACCCGAGGATTTTTACACACTCATCCAAGTATTTCTGCGTTATTCCAAAGAACCGGCTCTGGTTTTGGTCCTTTCCCCACGCTTTCCAGCCCTGCTCGCCCGGGACCCCGGGCTCCCGGGAGGTGGCAGCAGCCNCTTCTTCAAGGCCTACTTATTTGTTTAATTAACTTTAGTAAGGCTTATCTCTAACTAAAATCTTAGCTCCTCTAAAATCTCTAAATTCCTTAAAATTTATGTTTCAGTCCGAGCATCGTCCGAGCATCCTCCGGCTTGGAAGCGAGCGCACCATGGAAAGGTCACGCTCGGTGCTCGCCGAGCATCTCCTGTACCTTCCTCCAGAGAATGTGGGGGTGTCCTTTCTCCCTTTCTCTTCCCCCCACCTCCGACCCCCACCAATGATTATTTCAGTTTTCTTTTCTCTCTTTTCTGTGGCGAGGTGCTCAGAGGGGGCAGAGCAGCACCCTTGTCCGCGCTGTCTCCGTTTTCCACCCACTCAGGCTGATGGCAGCCCCTCGCTGCAGGATTTAATGCATTGCTCTCTGCCTTCCACACTGCTTATTTCAACAACTTTTTGTTTCCCTTTTTTTTTTTCCCCATCTGCTGGGGAAATCTCAGAGCCAAAGCCTGGCTCCCAGCTCTGATGCCCTTTTCCTCCCTGCTGAGCCATGCTGGAGGATGGGACATGCAGGATCACCCTGCCACTGAGTCACCAGGGTGGAAACAAGGGAGAGCCCAGGGGAATAGGCCCCCCAAAGTGTTCTGCAAGGAGCTGAGGGTCAAAGAGGTCAAAGAAGTCCCTTTTATTCCCCCCTTGTCCCTTGCATGAGCCCAGGACTGAGTCTTGCACAGAGCAACATTTGGCTATGGTGATGTTGATATTGAGATAACTCAGAGCTCAGAGCTGCGCTGAGAAGGCCTTTGAAAGTCTGCTTCATAGTTCTCAATGCTGACTAAGGAAGGTCTGGGGTTTAATTTCATGCTATGTTTTTGTTGTTATTGTTGTTTGTTTTTACTTAAAAGGAGCTATTTGGAATGTCTAGCCTTGTCTCCGCTGGTTTTGCTGGAAGGCTCCTCAGGCTTTTCGGAGGATTTGCATGTTGAACTCTCTCACACTGTAAACAAAGCGTGTCAAATCCCTCCCAAGGATGCTGATTTTCCAAAGCATTCTTTAAGAGCCTGACCTTTCTTCTCCAGTAATTTATGAACTACTTCCAAACCCTCCACAAAACAGTAATGCAAAAAGCCTGACTTATTTATGTGCTTCAGCAGGCCATAGGGGTAAGAAAAGCTATACATAGCTTTGTCTCAGTCTCTGGATATGTCATTATTTCCCCTGTGAGGTTCATGACACCAGGATCTATGACCCTGTCCATAGGGCTGAAACCAGGAAGCCCAACAGGCTTCATTCAGCCCCCGTAGCAATTTGGCTTCCCCTGAGATGATTTCTGCTGCTCATTGATTTTCAACCTGTCAGCTCAAAGTCTCACCTGAATTTAATGCAAAACAAATACCCTGCCACATCAACACAGGGAAAATGGAATACAATGATCTTAATTAGCAGTGGCAGGGTGGTTCAGCAGAGTCTGGGAAAGGGTTTTGTAGAGGAGAGTGGTTGTTCACAATTTTTTGCTGGGCTGTAATTTCTCTAGCAGCACACACCAGAGCTGACTTTCAAGCCTGCCAGGCTGGCTTTTCTCTTCCAGGCACTACTAATGCCCTATCATTTTATCTCTCTATCATTTCAGCCTAATAAAAAAGGCAGCACAGAGTAAGAGAGGCGTAGACTGGGGTACATGGAAGGCTTAAATAAGAAATAGTGTCAATGGGTGAGCTGGAGAAGTTGGCTATAACAATATTTCCACCTCCCTTGGAAAAAAGCAGCCCAGCCACACTCCACCTCTCCTGGGGGGCTGGCAGATAACTCAGAGATAAAGCCTCCAGCTCAAGTATTACCTACAGATCAACTGCTTTATGCTTCAGTAACACATACTTTAAAAAAATCCAAAACAAAGCACAGATTAGAGGCCATATATGTATTTTTCTCCTTTGATAAGATGAAGTGCAGGAGCCACTGTAGCAGTGAAATGCTTGTAAATACTCTCCAGTGGAGTGTAGCAGAATTTAGCTGTGGTACAGCTGGACTGTCCTGCTCTCCCTCTCACCAGCTGATGCTCAGTCAGCCACAGAGGGGGACTTGAACTGGCATTTAAGCTTTTAATTCACATTTATGCCCAGAAAATTGCAGGGATTGCCTCACTGTGTGACTTCCATGTTTGGCTCATTAACCAAGCAGCTAAAAATGCATTAATTATACCAAGAACTAAAAATCCCTCCCTCCTCCAAAAAAAAACCAAAACAAAACCAAAAAAAACCTACCAAAAAAAAAAAAAAAAAAAAACCACAAAAAAACCAAAAAAACCAAAAAACAAAAACAAACAAACAAACAAACAAACAAACAAACAAACAAACAAACAAACAAACAAACAAACAAACAAACAAACAAACAAACAAACAAACAAACAAACAAACAAACAAACAAACAAAAAAAAAAAACAAAAAAACCCCAAAACAAAACAAAACAAACAAAAAAACAAAAAACAACCAAACAAAAATAAAAACAACTAACCAAACAAAAAAGTTATTAAAATAAGACAAAAGAGTCTGACAGAATTTTACCTGCATGTTTTGGAGTAAGACAGCATAAATGGAAGGAAAAACTCATACCTACAACCCTTGCGATTTTATTTGCTCAGACTTTTTATTGCCAGCCTTTGCAGGAAGAATTTGCAGCAGGGGTAATGTGGTGACAGGAATCACTGAGGTGAGCAGTCACTGTGCCAAAAAAAATCCCCTCTCTGTGACCACCACAGCACTCGGGTCAGAGAGGGGTTCCTCACCACGTGCTTGCACCACAGAATAAAATCCCCCAATAAATCAGAGTTGAACTCACGTTTCTCAGGCCTCTGAGGTGAAATGCTCTCCCTGCCTTGGAACAGACCCAGACTCCGAGGTCTCTGGCATATTTTGCTGCAGCTGCAATGTCTCAGGACACATCCAGGTCAAAGGCTCATAGACAGAGGGAACATTTTTCATTATATCCACTAGCACAGCTGGAAAAATGAGAGGAGATTTTGAGCTCTGAAGCCAATCTACAAGTCAGGGAGGACTTAGAGAGATGAGCCTTGCCTGTGGTTGCTGTGGCAGGTTTGGCATTACCCCCTTCCACTGCTGTGCCTGGGTCTGTAGGGGGGGACAGTGGCAGCAGCCACATTTCCCAGACTTTCTGCCAAAATTTTCCTGCTGGATGCCTGTGCTGCAGCCCTTCCATGGGTTCAGCACTCGTGTGTCTGCCAGTGAACAGGAGACCAATAGAGCTGGGAGACCATACAACAGCAGCAGAAATCTGGTTTAACCTCTTGTCTGATAAGTTCACTTCTCTGATAAACCTTAAAGGAAGTGAAGATGGAAGTCTGAACATTACAGAGGGGTAAAGAGGTGGGTAGGATACAGTTATTACTTTTTGTTATAAGATAAGCGTGAAAATGTGGTGTAATTCTTTATGTTAAAAAGTGCACTGTAGACACACAGAATACAGAAACCTGGCAGAAAACTCTTCTAGACCATGGGATTGCTTTAAGACTGGATGCTCTGGGTGCAAAAGCTGCTTGGGTGGCTCTGGGCAGACAGATTGCATGAGCTCAGGTGGCTGCATGAGCCCTGCACAGGCAAGGCTGGGACAGGGAGAGGGAATTATTGAGCCCCTTGATAGTGGGGACCAAAGTTTAAAGCATGACAAGATATAAGAAGACAGAGGAGGGGCAGAAAAGGAGGTGCATGAGGAAGGAACATTTGCAAGAGACAAGGGGCAGTGGCTTCAAACTGAAAGAGAGTAGCTTTAGATCAGATATTAAGAAGAAATTCTTCCCTGTGAGGGTGGAGAGGTTGGCACAGGGTGCCCAGAGCAGCTGTGGCTGCCCCTGGATCCCTGGAAGTGTCCAAGGCCAGGCTGGACAGGGCTTGGAGCCACCTGGGGTAGTGGGAGGTGTCCCTGCCTGTGGGAGGGAGTTGGAATGAGATGTGCTTTAAATTTCCTTGCAAGCCATCCTAGGATTCTGTGATAAGTGATCACAGGACACTGGCACTGACATCAGCTGGGAATACTCAAGGGGTGAGGGCTGTGTGCCAGGATCTGTGCCTGGAGGAGGTTTTTGTGGTATTTTGGTGGGTGGGTGCCCCAGGAAAAAGCGTGGGTGTTGTTACTCTTGTTAGAAGAACTCTTTGGCAGCACCTGCTCACAGAGGATGGACAAAATTCAGGCATGTCTTGGTATGGAGAAAAATCTCCTGGGGAAAGTCCCTGTAGCTAGAAAATCAAGGACTCCTTGGGAAAGCCCCAGACTATCCCCAGCATGAGGTGGTGGAGAAGATGAAGATGATCTGGAGGGAGGGGATGAAGTTGTGCAAAGGTGGAAACCCCCTACTCACCCCAAAGGGAGGGCCCAGAGCCTGGCTTTGGGCTGGGGGCACAGTGACACTACCTGGGCATCTCCAGGGCTGGGCTCCTGCAGGAAGAACATGAAGAGAGGGAAAAACAGCCCTTTTTTGTTGATTATTTGGATTTTGTTATAATTGTGAGTTATGTGCTCCACAGCAAAGCACCAATTTTCCCTGCTCCAGAGAAACTCCGAGATTTTTCTACTGGGTTCCATTTTAATCCACCTCTCTTCTGGCCAGTGTCTTCCCCCTAAAGGCCACTGCTTTTTGGTCCATCCACCAGTCCCTGGCACTGCCCCACATCCAAACTGACTCCACTCTCACTCTGTTTCACCTCCCTTCTGCAGCCTCCAGCTGCTCCCTCCTGCTCACCTGTGGGATTAATTCCTGATGCTGCAGCCCTGGGGCAGCTCCTCAGCCAGGTGGATTTGGCAGCAGTGCTTTCCAAAAGAGTCAGTTCTGAGCTGGGATGGCAGGCAGTGTGTAACAGTGGTGGGATTTTGCACCACTTAATCAGTGGTTTGTCTCAGTCTCTTCTGTCTTCACTCAGAGCCAGGATTAACAAAAACACGATGGAAATGGATTTTCTTGTGTTTGGGCTTGGTTGTTTATTAAATCTTATCAAAAGTACAGGAAGTTCAGCAACACTTCCAGCTACCTGCTAGAAGTGAGGAAATGGAGAAAGATCCAGCTGCTACAAGGTCTCTTAATGCTAAACAGTCCAATACAGAATTAACATCTATATTATTTATACTTTTAACCCAATAACCAAATTCCCATGACCCTCAGTGTGACACTGACTGACCAACCAGAAACTACTGCCTGAAACCATGAAGAAGAAGGAAGATGAGCACTGAAAGAGACACCACCCAAAATCCTCCATCTTGTCCGATACCTATTACTATATTATAAAAACCTCAAATTTAAAACCCATCACCATGTGAAAGCACACGCTCCTATTTAACTACACACCTGTGATTTTAACTCCATCACTCAAATTTGGAAGCCTTCTCCAAGGCCTCAGGTCAAAAGCAGTGTTCTCCTGGGGGTCAGTGCCAGAAAGAACAGAAAGTTGAAAACCCCAGGGTTCTGGGATCCAGCAGCAGTGAACAGACACATCTGGGGTGTGCAAAGGAAGGCTCTGGTCTCTGTGCTGTACACCTCCAGTGGGAATGCCAGAGCAGTGATAGAATCATAGACTCACAGGGTAGTTTGGGTTGAAAAGCACCCTAAATATCATCTATTTCCAGAGCCAGACTGCTGACATTAATCAAGCTGTCACTTTACCCTTGGTTGTATGGACACAGTGACACCACCACACCAGGAGCACTGTGGGGACCAGCAGGCACCAACAGTTCAGCTGAGCTTTGCAAAATGCCAGAACTCTACCCAGGGCTTCCCCTTTCCAGCTAATATCACAGCTGAAAATAACCCTCCTTTCCAAAGGATGGCCCTGTTTGAGCCCTTGGTGTGCCCACAGTGCATGACAAGGGGGTTATTTATTGCCAGCAAGCTGAGAATAGGATTTTACAAGGAGAGGGAGGGTGACAAAGCCTATTCCCAGCAAGCTGGAACATTTGGACACCTGTTACTGAGTTAACCAATCCACTCACATGCATCAGAGATGTATGGAGTTACCAAGGTCTCCTGCAACACTTCAGAGCCCACAAATTTTCCAGCTGCCACCAACACATTGGTTGGTGTCTGGGGCTCCCCTTGGACCCTGCCTGCACATTTATTCTGCTTGCAGTTGGATCTGGCTTGGCAACAGAGCTCCCTCAGCAGTTATGAGAGTTTCCCTTCACTTTTTAAAGAATCAAAGCCCCAGGCAAAAACCAGAGCTGCACACCAGTGGAACAGGTAAAGTGGAGGCTGCTGAGCTGCTGAGCTGCCCTTGGTCAGTGCACTTGGGAATGTCTGCCCTGCTTCACCCCATCCAGTCCCCTCCCTCATGAAGAGCAATTTGGAAGCCTGTCCTGCCCAGCACAGCTCACAGAACATTTTCTCCCCAAGCCTCAGTGCACTCTAGAATGCAAAGCACTTCCTGAACCAACTTAGGTCAACAGGGTGAAAGATCAAAAGACCCAAACTCTGCTGCTCTAGAGGAGGGCTGCAGGTCAGCTCAAGGGCCTTGCCAGCATCCCAGCAGGAGAGGGATGCTTGGGGATGAAAATGCAGGGAGCAGTCTGCAGAGGAATAATCCTGCTTTCAGCTTGCTCATGCCTTTAGGAAGTTTGTAGGAAGTCTGGGGAAGCTCAGGCTCACATGCAATGAGCAGGTAAGGAAGGATTTGGGATCAGGTTGTGAATGGCAAGCCCCACCACCCATGCATTTCCCACCCCTATTAATTGCTCCTCTCCAGGCTGCAAGGACAGGATTCAGCTCTCCAAATTTGGAGGCTTAGGGTAGACATCTCAGTCTGAGCTTGCTGTCCTTTTCTCCCTGGCAGGCAGTGGAAAAGAGTAGCTGCTCCATGGACACACTCCAGCTAACCCATCCTCAGCCATCTCCAGCAGGAAGGGAGCTGTTGCTGCCAGGATGGGCTCTGTCCTTGGGCCAGGGAGCTCAGGAGAGATAATTAATCTGCATCTGAGTGGATAAACCTCACCCAAAGCACCACCGGGTGCTCAGAAGTTCAGAAGACCTGCTGGATGACTTTGCTCCTCATCTGAGTGCCTTGAAACCTTCCTTGTGGACTGAGTGAGTGCCAGGCTCTCTCTCCCTCTTGGTAGCAGCCTGGAGCTCAGATGAGAGCTGTACACAAACACAGACTCATGCAGAGCCCATGTGGTGGGAGAGAAAGTTGTGACAGAAGTGTGAAGATTGGTACAAAAGGAGAATAGATGGGAATTTTGGTATGCAAAACTCTCAAGGGAGTAACTGGCAGGAGGGGGACAGGAGGGATGGCAGCTGTTGGTGGCACCTGGGCTGGCAGGTCTTTGAGAAGAACAGCTAGGGACAGCTCCTCAGAATACTCAGATCAGGAGACAAAGGACTCAGGAGACAAAATCCTGATGACTCACAGGGAGGTGTGGCAGGATGGAGAGACTCATCAGTGCCTGATGAGTGAAAAACACTGAATCTGAACCCGCACAGTGTCACTCGGGAGACTTGGGGAGGACTGGGCAGCCAGTGCTCCTGGTCCTCTGTGCCAGCATGAGGAATCGTGGCCAGATCAGGTGGATACAAACTCCTCAGTGCTTAGGGTTATGTGACTATGTCAGTGTGAGGCAGTGACTTTCATTCTGTTTAAAAATAAATCCTTCTTCTCTGCTCATCAGGTCTGGCATTGAACTTTATTGCATTTTTATTAATATTGCAGCATTGTTTCCTACAGCAGAGAAACAAGTCTTGACTTGGGCACAGTCTCTGGTCCTGGAAGGGTCTTAAGGCATCCTGGTGGATTTGTGCTTATAATGCCTCTGTGGTGCTAAGCTCCTTCAGAGTCTAAAGTTACCCTGAACTTCCCAAGTGAAAGGCATTGGCTCAGGTTTGCTTTAGACTTGGCCTTCTCTTGTCTGACAGATCTGTGAATCCCTAAAACCCTTCAGCTTTGGCTCACTCGTTTTGCAGGCTCCTGATGAAGAACAATAAATTCGCTGCTGCTTTGATCACAGACTACTCTGAGCTGGAAGGGACCCACAAGAATCATCCCAGCCCAGCTCCTGGCCCTGCATGGGACAGCCCCAGGAGTCCCAGCAGTGCCTGAGAGCGTTTTCCAAACATGTGCACAGCCAGGTATGCCAGTGCAATGCTGGCAAGGGTGGATCTGAAACCCTTGGGCCATTGTGCAGCTCCTTGTTCTGTGATTCCCATCCCTATGGAGAGCCTGACTCTGGGCTTCCATTTCCTTTCTTCAATCTATTTTTCCTTGGAAGTTTAAAGCAGGATTCCCACAGGACAGGTGCCTTCCTTCTTTGGTCTGAGGCTGGCTCAACATTTTCTGAGTGATGACCTGGACACAAACTCCTGAGAAACCAAGGCAGAGTGAGGGGGCAATATGGATTAGATTGCCAGGGTCTTTGCACACTGGGATCAACAAGCCAGTGGAATGGATGCTCTTGAATTGTGAATTCCAAATGTGGAATTTCTACTTCAATGTCTGTCAAAATCCTGCCCTGTTCAGCTGCACACCTTTATCATCACAGTGTTGCCATATTTCAGACATCCTTCTCCACATGGGGTTATGTAGGACCTCCAAATTTCTGGGTATCCCCCAAGAATTTATTAATTTTTTAACACACGTACACTTTAGAAATGGGGAAAAGGATCAAACCTAGACCAGCTGAACCCATGAGGCATTCAGCTAAACACACCCTTTTTGTGCAAAGGCCAGGCACATAAATGGTTTTGCAAAAATCTTACCAAACACAAATGGAAGCAGTTTGGAGACCTTTTTCCTTGATTTTTCACTTTTTTGTGGTTTAGCTCCAGCTGTCAAATAAGCCAAATGGAGCCCCACATCAGCCACTGTGGAGAAAATTAACTCTACCCCAGCCAGCACATCACCTCACCTGCCACATGGTGCAAGGATCAAAGACTTTTGACACATCCCAGCCATTCCTGGAGACAGACTTAAAAGAAGATCAGTCTGGGTTCTCCAAAGCCTGAAAGCCAGAGGGATATTTGATCAGGGCTGTATTCTGCCAAGATCCAGGAGGCAGGTGGATGCTTTGGCTCTCTTGCAGAGATGGAGGAGCATTGTGGGTTTGTACTTCCCACAGAGGCCAGTGAGACCTCTGGAGATGTTGCTTTAATTCCCTCAAATGGCTTTAGCAGACAGTGGTCAACTGACTTAAAATGAGGAGTCTCCCAGAAAAGAGACAGGATGTCACCCCTGGGGACAGCCTGAGTGTGGCAAAGAATCAAGAGGTAAGTGGGGAAGAGAAATGTGGGTTAGACTGAGAGCCTTAGAGGAGAGCAGAGGCACAGTGTGGACTTGGCTGTGTTTGTACACACAAGGGAAGGATCTATATCAGTATTAAAACAGAAATTACTGCTCTGACAAGACATTACCACACTGACTATGGAGGAGTGAGCCTGCATACTGTAACAGGCTTGGAAGGCTTATTCCAAGTCTTGCAGATGTGGGACTGTTGACACAAACCTAGAATTGGTGCCTCTTTTGGAAAATTACCATTATGAGAAGACTCATTAGGGATAATACTCTCATTTCCTTTCTGGCAGCAAGTCTGCCAGCTAAAATAGACAGTAGAATGCTTTTCACTGATAGGGAAAGATATATCCCTGCATTTTAATTTAAAAGGATAAAATTATTTTTTTTAAAGCAACACAAGTAATTTATCTGCATTGTGGCTTTAGCATAGGCAGGATTTTAGTTATTGAGTTTCCACAGAGCAGCCTTAGGTCCTTGTGGGAGTCTCCCAGTGGACAGGCTGAAGGTTTTGTTTCTGCTTTGAGCCATGCCCTGCAGGAGTCCCCAGGTTTCAGGTCTAGTTACTAACCCTGAGGTGCCTTACAAAGGATTGGAAAGGTTCAGTAACCCTGAGGTGAGAATCACATGAGTCTAGGCCAAGTTTAAGAAATCTCTCTGGTTCTTAGGGAGCTACCTTGGGTCAAGCCAGGCTGAAGGTCCAGAGCTTTCTGACTGAGGCAGATGAAAGGTGAGGGATGTGCCAAGTCCCAGTGCCCATTGCCTGTGCTCTCTGCAGCTTTGGGTGCTGCAGCTCATCTGAAAATGAGGATCTTTCCTTCTCCATGGTGTAACCCAGCTTTGCTAATGGGATTTTGGAGAGACTTTAGAGGACTAAAGCTTCTCCCTTGGCCAGCAATCCCTGGTGCCTGGCTTGGGCCCAGGACAACTCTTTTCTTGTCCCAGTTAGAAAATCACCTTGCCCTGAGGGCAGAGATGTTTCCATGGCTTTCCTCACGCTGCAGTGCCCTGAGAGCACACATAATGAGATAACACTGTGTTCACATTAAAAAATGCCCCTGATTCCTGGTACTGCAAATCTGTGACAGCTCAGCAGCCAGCATGTGCTCTCTGGGAAAGAAAAACAGCTCTGACCTGGCTCGGGGGCATGAGCCCAGCTGCTGTCACAAGCCACTGGGAGCTGGGAGCAGATGCTGCTTCTTGAACTGCACATTCACAGGGGCACCAGGGTGTTCCCATCTCTGGCCATCCAGGTTTGGCACTGCAAAGCTCTGCCAGAGCATCCACAGGTGGTTTTGCCTGTTGAATGCTACCTCCCCCTTCAGAAGGGTGCAGTACACGGCCACGGGTCAGTGCTGAGCAAACCAAGCTTTGTGTTTGACATGGGTCACTTAATCCAGGTGTTTATGGGCACAAATATCACGTGGGAGAGCCCAGAGATTCCTCTGGCTCAGGTCATGGGCAAGGTCAGCTCAGTGAAGGTCAGTGAGTTTAGGCAGACTAAAATCAGGGCTTGCCTTTCCTCTGAAGAGGGGCAGAAGTCAGAGCCAGACAATTTTTGGAGAAGCCAGGCAGCCCCTGCTCTGTTTTCTCTTGCTCCCACTCTGCTGGGTGACAGCATCTGGCTGGGGCAACTTGGAAAAAAACATTTCCAGTTTAAAAGCACCTGTGCTCAGAAATATTCCAGCAGCTTATTCCCCACTGAAATCAGGGCAGGAAAAAAAATGTGCATTTGGGGATTCTAAGTGAAATGCTGGGCACCTCAACCCACCCTAAGCATGTGTATGACTTTGAGTGGAGGCTGGCAGCTCCCAGTGTCCAGCCACACTCCATGTGGCTCTGGAGTCTCAGGCTGGGTGCTGATGTGCTGCTGGAACAGGGTCAGAGTGCCAGGACCCAGCACTCCGACACTGTTCCTGCCTGCCCTTTGCTGAGACAAAACTTTCCAGGTGACATTCGGGCAGATAGAAGTCAAAGTCCTTAGGATTTGAAGACAGAGAGAAATTCCTTTTAATTGTGTCCCTGCCCATGATCCTCTGACTTGTTTAGAGAAGGTATTTGAAACAAATGAAGGTTCCTGCTTTGCTTCAGCTGTCTAACACATCCCATCCTCTCTCCTCCTCCCCAGACAGCCCTGCTGGCCCTTCTGCACTGTGCTGGGCTGTGGCCTCTTTCCCAGCTGCACTTTTGACTGGGGCCACAACTTGCTGGAAGCCTTTCTAAGGATTCCCATGAAGAATAAATCAAAACAATAGAATCAGAACAAAAATTAATTGTTTTTCCATCTGTTGAAAGTAAAAAAAAAAAAAACTCCCCAGCACTCTCTTTCATTAATCTGTTTTCATTAGTCTGTTTTCTATCTGCTTTTGACCCTCGCCTGCTTTATTTAACATTAAAATACAGGCAAGTGTTTTGATTATCTATTGTTGAGAATCTATTAATTCAAGGAAATGTTTGCAGTGGGAGGAAATTTAAGTCAAGGAGGATTTAACCTTGGAACAGTCCTGAGAGCAGGGGGAGTGTCTGCAGGGCTGGCAGTGTGGGATGTGGTGGCCCTGACACCCTGGTCCAGCACACCCCAGGAGGCAGCAGGAAGGGAAGGAGTTGTCCATGAAATACCCAGTTATTCCTGCTCTCCACAGAGCCAGGAACTCCATGGGAAAAGGTCCCTTCCTGGCTGATTTGGGGTTGTTGCTGTGGCCCAAAAAGAGAGCAGGGAGACAAGAGTGAGCAGTGACCCCCTGCTCCACACCTTTATACAGGGTGGGAGCATTTTCTGATTTACAAAAGAGATGGTTTTTCCCAGAGGGTGTCTGAAAGCAGCCAGTTCCTCAGATTTTCTCTGTTAATGCTGATACATGGTGCAATCCACGTGCAGATGCAGATGGCAAACACTGCAGTGCAAGCCAGGGTCCACATCCAGGGTTTGATCCACCTCATCACTGCTGGAACCACAGAGGTCATTTGGACAACTGAGTCAGATGTTCCCACCACCACCAATGGCCAGGAATATCTAAATTACACAACAAGACCACCTTCAAGAGTAATTTCTGTGTCTTGAGATAGACCCTTTCCTCCCCAAACACAGAGTCCTACATCTGTAATTCCTGGGGTGACAACAGGCAGACAGGAGACATCCTTGAGTACTTTCTCAACTCATAGCCCAGCTTAGTTGGAATAAAATAATATAGTAATAGTAATAGTAATAATAAAAAGCAATGGCAGTAGCAATAGTAACAGTATAAGTAACTATAAACAACAACAAACCAAATGTAATAGACATGATGGGGAAAATCAAATTCTTTGTCCTGAGAAATGCAGTTTCCAGCTACAGCAATCTAAAGTCTTGCTTCTGGAAAACTTCTGCAATGCCTCTCTTACTTCAAGCACTCCAGTGCCAGCAGGAACCAAGTAGAAAAGCGAGAAGGCAAAGCAGGAGCTGATGTGACAGCAAAGACTGAAGTGATTTTAATTTGTCCAGACAGCCCTGACATCCCTGCCTGCCCAAAGGATGCTCTTGCTAATGGGATGGGTGGCAGGTCCTGACCTGGGCCCCCAGCCAGGGAAGCTGCACACATCCCTCCCCTGGGAGAGACTCCACACCCACCCCAGAGCATGGATCACTCACCTGTGGGGCTGAACAGCTCAGAGGGGAGGAGAGGAGGAATGAGGGAAGGGAGGCACAAGGAGGTGCTCCCAGGTGCTCCCAGGCTGGAGGAAGCTGAGGAACAACCCTGTGCCCTGGTGACCCCTGAGGGTGGAACCTCCCCACCCTGACTGCCAGAGCAGAGCAGGACTGGGCTCCACGTGCTAGAAACTCCTGAAGACCTCGGTGGTGCAGAGCAGGGTTTTGAGGAGGGAAATAGCAATGTCTGTGGGGCCCAGGAGAAACATGGGCTGCAGGTGCCAAAACTCCCAGCCTTATTCTGCCACTGGCCCTATTGATCTGTGTGCTTTGCTCAGCACCAAATGCAAGAGGAGACAGGGACAGGGACCCTCCATTTCTCTGGAAACATCACTCTTGAGCACGGCCACAGAGGAAAATCACAGAATGAGAGGTTGGAAAAAACCTCTGAGACAGAGTCCAACCTTTGGCTGAGCACTCCCTTGTCAACCAGACCATGGCACTGAGTGCCACATCCAGTCATTCCTTGAACACTGAGATGTTCAGGCTGAGCAGAGGGACAGGTACCCTCTGTTCTAAGGCTTTCAGAAAAATCAAATGCCCCAGCCTTCCTCCTAGCCCATATTACATGCTCAGGTTCCCTCCTTCCCCCCCTTCCAGCTATATTTAGTCTGAGCAGCAGACATGGAAAGACACTCCAGACAAATCCTAGTGCAATCCACAAATCTCTACCTGGGCTGATTGCTCAAGTTGCCTTATTAGCATCACACCTGCTTTAAGCACCAAGGCTACCGAATTAGATGGAAAAAAACATGCAAATGCCGTGTAGCTCTCTGGCAAATTAGCATGCTCCCTGCACAGAGGTGGAGATTGCTTGGAGGGGGGAGAAGTAGTAACATCGTTGTCGTCTGTGGTTAATTATCAAGGCAATTATATCAAATTAGGAGAAGAGATGATTTTAAAAATAAAAGCACAAGTATCAATGCTGTCATATTGACTGGCTGCTGTAAGGGTGGCACAAAGAGCAGCTCCTCTGTATGGCCACAGGTATCCATGAGGAGGCTTTGCCATCTAATCACCATTTTAAAAATTATTATTTGATTGAAAATTCCCAAGATTTCTTGCTTTCTTTTTTTTCTCTTTAAGACAAAGTCAAAATTTTTTAGAAGGAACCCAAGGGGGAGAAAGGAAACAGCAACTTTTGAGCAGTTGCCATATCAGCAAAACCCACTTTTGGGGATCTCCTGCTCCTTTTCCCCAAAAAATGGCTCAGCCAGCCCCATTGACTGTCCCACCCCTCTGGGAGCAACAACCTTCAGCTCTTCTGTTTCCTGGAGCATCTCTGCTGTCCTCAATGGCCCCTAAACCTATGGGTCCATTTTCTCCTGGTGTCTGTACCATCAAAGGACTGAAAGCTTCGTTACCTTTCTTCCCAGAAAAACCACAGCAATTAACTTAAACCATCTAAAATTTTTAAAAAATAAATGCAGACTTGTAGTTCTGCCAGAAACCAAGAGCTGGAGGGTCCTGGCAGTGTCCTCTGTTATTTTTGTGGCATCCCAGTGGGCTCCTGCCTGGGAAGTGGCTGTATCCTCCTGTGGGAATGATCCCTCCTGCCCAGTCCACCAGGAATGGGAGGCTGAGTGTGCAAGGAGCACACTCAAGGAGCATCATCCCTCGAGGAAACACTCCCTGAGCACACAAGAAATCCATGTGTCTGACACCTGGGACCAGACCTATGGACCTGCTTCTCCCTGCAGGAAAAGGTTTGTCCTCTGGAAGGGGGACAAAAGAGCTGCCCAGTTTAGAATGTTCCCTTTGTTTGGGATGGAATGGTCTGACTTCTGTCACGGAGCAACACTGCAGGCAGCTGTCTGGAAACGCTCCCCTTCCTTTGGGATGGCCTCAATTGTCATGCCTGCTTGCTGGAGTCTTAAAAGCTTGTTTTCAGTCGGGTTTGCTTGCAAAGCTCAATTAGCACTTTGCACGCATTTGATCAGGTGCTAATTTAACTCAGGGGACGATTTACCTTCCAAAACGCATGCTAATAGTTCTCCTCAAGAAAAAAAAAAAAGAAAAAAACAAAAAGAAAAAAAAGGGCGGAGGGGGAGAGGGAGGGATAACGAGACAGGATGGAGAGAAAGCAGCAGATAAATTATTTTTAACTGGATCAGAATGATGACATTCCTTTTCCAACTCATCCTTGGCTGAGTCATGGAAACTGTCCCGAATGTGAGGATGTGCAGCAAGGACAGCAAGAAGAGAAGGGGAAAGCAGGGCTGGAGGAGCATCCCTGGGTAGCTGCCCTGCCCTGGCAGAGTCCTGCCATTCCCAGACTTTCCTTTCCCACTGCTCCACTCTCCATGGCTTGGCCGTGGCACAGGTTCGTGGGGCAGGTGTCCCACTGCATCATCAGACCCCAGAATATAAGATTTATATCTACTCCTTCTAACTGAGGCATTCAGGGGATGTACAAACTGTTGCACAGGGTCAATAATATGTCCTTTATCTGGACAAGTAGGGCATAAAAGCATCTCTTACACCAGCCTTGCCAGGGAGGTGTTGTAACAGCACCACAACCTCACCCTTTTCTCAAATGGCTTTTTTTTTTTAATTAGTTTTTTTACAAAAGTTCTGATCAAGGGTCAGCAATTAGTTGTTGAATCTCTGGTATCCACCTAGCACATGGAGGGGTTTATGTCTCACAGGTCTGCTGTATCTGGGAAAATAAAATCTGGTTTGAGAAAAATAAAAAGGGTTGTTGGAAGCTCCCCAAAATCTGAGGAGTGTGAACATCACTGGTCACTTCCAAGAGCTTTTACCACTATTGTAACTCACACTGCCTGGCACAGCTGAGCCCTGGATTTGTAGAAACTCCATAAAAGGGTCAAGGTCTTTTTTTCCCCCTCATTTTGTACGTCTTAGGCTGCAGCAATTCCATCACTGCCTCAGATTGTTATTCAACAACTGAAAACATTTCCCTGACAGAGACATTCCCTGGTCCAACAACATATTTCACATCACCTTTTGTTCTGTGCAGGGTTTAAGAAGAAAGTTTATGAGCCCAGCAGATGCCCAGCCATTCTCCCCTCTGTGATGCCACCCTTCAGAAACTCTCCTTTACCCTGGAGAAAGCAACCAATCTTCCCTGGGCAGGGGAGGAGGGGGTGGTTTAATACAAACTGCCAGGATAACACAGCACAAAAGGGCAACAGGATCTACATATCTCTCCCCAGAACAGCAAAAATGCTTTCATTCCTGTGGTCCAGGGCCAGGTGGGATGCCAGAAATTATTTGGTCCTGTTCTTAATGTTAATGAACCAAAGAGAGAGCATCAGGCACCATCCCAGCTCTGGTTTGTTAACATTAAAGTCACTTCAGTCAAAGTTGCCTTTGGGTCTGTATTTCTACTGGGCTGAGGCTGAGAAGATAAGCTCAGTATTAGAAATTTAATGGCTTTTTTGATGTTGGAACCCAGAAGCCTGGGAGTTTTGAGCTTTCTGTGCTTTCTGACACTGACCCCCAGCAGAACACTGCTGTTGACCTGAGGCCTTGGAGGAGGCTTCCAAATTTGAGTGATGGAGTTGGAATCACTGGTGTGTAGTTAAATACAAGTGTGTGATTTCACATGGTGAAGGGTTTGGAATTTGGGGCTTTATAATATAGGAATGGGTATGGGACAAGATGGAGGGTTTTAGGTGGTGTCTCTTTCTTCCTTCTTCTTCCTTCTTCATGACTTCAGGTAGTTTTTGGTTGGACAGTCAGTGCTGCACTGCAGGTTACAGGAGTTTGGTTATTGGGTCAAAAGTATAAATAATATAGGTGTTAGTTCTTTATTGGACTGTTTAGCTTTAAGAGACCTTGCAGCTAGCTGGACTCATCTCCATTTTGCTCACCTTTAGCTAGTAGCTGGAAGTGTTGCAGAATTCTCTGTACTTTAGGTAAGATTTAATAAACAACCAAGTCTGAACACAAGAAATTCATCTCCTTTGTGTTTTTAATCCTGACTCTGAGTGAAGACAGAAAAAAATGAAGACAAGCCACTAATTAAGTGGTTCAGTTAACCCTTTTGCATTTTTCCTCCTTTTAATTTTAATTTGCTGCAGCTCAAGCATTGGTGGTTACCTAATTTCCTTGAGCACAGTCTCCTGGCCCAGGCAGGGCTATGCAGAGGCAGAGCCATGGAGAGTCTGAGATGCAGAGTGGTGCAGCAGGACCCTGCAGCTGGGGAGGTGCTGGTGGAGGTGCAGGGAGCATCCCAGGATCCCTGAGTCCTGCTGGACAGCAGAAAGTGTGGTGGGGCCAGGCCACCTCTGGCTGGGTGGAGCCTTTGGAAGCTGTGGGACTGTGTCTGGGCTGGAATCCCTCTGCAGTTGCCATTTCAGAGGGCAGCAGGGGAAAACTGAGCATGTTTCCATTTACCCACCCCACAAATGCATTCATTTGCATGCCTTACCTATCCTTCCTACCCAAAACCGTTCTCATTTATTTTCTTTACTCTGTTCAAATTGCTTTTACACCGTGTCTAATGCCCCACAAGTCCCTTCAATTCACAACTGCTGTTATTTAGTGAAATGTTTTCCCTAGGTCAACAGACTTTCATTTCAGGGTAGATAATCCTCGGTATATCCCCTGTGGGAGGTCGGGCTCTGCTCTGCTGCTGAGAGACTCTTTGTCAGGGTAATAAACTGAAAGCAGGGTTTAGAAGAAATTACCTAGAAATTGAGTCCTTTGCTGCAGCTTTTTATTCCTCCTTTGAGTCATGTTTTCCTTAGGGCTTTTCAAAAAGAGGGATCAAGAATATGTATTATCTTTGCAGAATGGCAAAAAGGCAGCAGACAGATTAGTCTGGCAGGGAAGAGCACACATGCAAAGGCCACTACAAAGACAAAAAAAAGAAAAAAAAAGGCTCTACCTTTAAGTAAAGATGAAAAAAAGTTGTGTTTGGAGTTTATTGTCTTTCATATGAAAACGTGCTCTTAAAAGCATTGTAGGTTTGTCTGGATTTTAATTCCTACATGGCTTTCCTGAGAAAATAAAGTTCTCTAACATAGTCTCCTTAGCAAAATATGATTAATTACACACACATGTATGTTTTATATTTAAATACTTCTTGTGTGTGTAATGACTGTGATAAATATTCATTATATTAGTATGTAAAACAATATTACCTTGCTTAGCTTATGACACCAGTGGATCTGAATGTCTTTCCTAAGGGGCCCTTCTTGGCTTGGTAGTACTGAGTTCCAGTTTTCTTGGTGTTTTTCTGTTTCAAAGGCATTTTATGGCAAAGTGTCTGATTTCCATCTTTCCCATTTGCACTCTCTTTAAAAAGAAATGTAATTTTCCTGGTTTCTCTTTCCTCTCTACACCATTCTGGCCCTCTCTAGTACCTGGTTATTATACAGAGGGAGCAAACCCAGTTCTTAGGCAAAATAACCACTCTTCAGTGCCAGTTTGTAAATTCTGTAAATTTGTAAATTCTTCTTTCAGTTTGTAAAAATCTCCATGATTTAAGGAAGCTTTTCCTTGGCATATAGGGATATAATAGAGGAATGCTGAGGCCCTCCAAAAACCAATGACCTTTGGCTCTTGCAGGTTTGGCTGCCTCCTGTTGTCTGAGCCCAGGACACAGCATCCTTCTGAAAACCCCAGCACTGCAAAGCTTTTAAGACCCTGCATTGTGGACACTAAGCAGAATTTATTAATGGATTAACAGAAGAATTTTTACAAGCTCCAAGGGCCATCACTGTTCTGGGTGTCAGAGGCTCATACAAAGCACAGAGGTGAAGGGAACTCCTGGGTCACTGAATTTGTGCCCCTGCTGTGGCAGACAGCCAAGTTCCATAAAGCCCATATATAAATTTACTTCATTGCAGCTCAGGGATGTTGGGGGGAAAGAGAAGGGGGAGGGTCTTGCTGCTTCTCTTGAGTTTTGGAAAATGTTCCAAAACCTCCTCAGTCTTCAAAATTAACTTCTAGCCTATGTGTTTTTCTGATTATCTGAAGTAATTCACTTCAGAAGGTCCTTTTTTCCCTTGTGTTCAGTGTGAAGGTGTAGAAAAAGTTATCAGATGCTCAAGTCTTTCAGTCTTGTCCTGTAAGGACCAGAGAACCACAGAATCACAGAATGTGAAGGGGTTGGAATGAACCTTGGAGATCATCTCATCCCAACCCCCTGCCACGGGCAGGGACACCTCCCACTGTCCCAGGCTGTTCAGGGCTCATCCAGCCTGGCTTTGAACACCTCCAGGGATGGGGCAGCCACAGCTGTTCTGGGAAACCTGTGCCAGGGCCTCACCATGATCACAGTAAAGAATTTCTTCCTAATATCTAAGATTAAATCTTCTTTCTCTTTCAGTTTGTGCCCATCAGTCCTTGTCCTGTCTCCACAGTTCCTGACAGAGTCCTTCTCCAGCTTCCCTGTAGCCCCTTCAGACTCTGGAAGGTGCTCTGAGCTCCCCACACAACCTTCTCTTCTCCAGCTGAAAAGCCACAACTTTCCCAGCCTGTCTTCAAAGGGGAGGTGCTCCACTCCTCTTATCAATGTTGTGGTCTCCTCTGGACTTGTTCCAACAATTCCACACCATTCTTGTGTTGGGAACACCAGACCTGGACACAGCACTGCAGGTGGGGTCTCACCAGAGCAGAGTAGAGGTGGAGAATCAGAGTGAGCTCAGCTCAGGGGAAGATCAGCAATGTCCCCTGTGTGCTCCTGCTGAGCCCTGGGAAGTGACTGGTACAACCACATTGACTGTTTCAGCTTCCTCTAATGAAAACCATCATTTTGGACAGGCCCTAAAACATTTGAAGTAAGGTACTTCTGTGAAACACAGAGCTCAGCTTGATCCTTTGGATGACTTTCAGCCAACCCATGTATCTCCATCCCCTACTACCATACATGTAATTGTTTTTTCCTGAAGCAATTACCTAGAGCTATGTGTGACTTAGATCAGTTTAATTCACCTGTGATTTCCCCTTTCTTGTCCCTGTCTTTGCTCCAACCATCTGATACTGCTTTTTGATGAAGAGCACCCCTTACCTGCTGGGTCTCACCTCTCCAGGGTGCCAATGTGTTACTCTGATACGGAGTGGCAAATGTGACACTGTGCTCTTGACGTGCCATCATTAACACACACCCCAGCATTTTTTAATGCTATATATAATTTCCCACAAGTCAGGCAACACTAGCTGAAATAACAAATTTATGGCTCATGCCCACCATCTGATTTGTCTTCCTGTCAGCCTTGCCCCTGCCAGCATCGTCTGAAGATAATTCTCCATTTCGGTGAGAATTAATCTGTGAAGAGAAAGGGAGGAGGGGACCAAGAGGATTGGAGTCTGTTGACAGAAGAGGCACCTCAGTGACAGCACAGGCAGTGATTTGTTACCTGTTATCACAATGAGAAAGTCAATGCAAAGCAGGGGAAGGTCAAATGTTGCGAGGTTACCTGTGTGTTCCTCAGTCAAAGAGCCAAACACTTCACCTTTGGTGTTTCCCCTGGGGCTGGCTGGGTGCTGGTGCCCACTCTGAGCAGTGCCAAGGGGTGCCAAGGTGTGGGTTTGGCCAGGGGGCAGGAGGGCAACGAGGGGACAGGAGGGGACAGGAGAGAGGGGTGGCATTGCACTCTGCTGATTGTGTAAAAGGAACATTGCCATCTACTAAATATGGAGATTATGCAAGGAAGAGATTGCTACTGAAACAAGTTGAATTAAATCCCCCCAAAAATTCATGGGATAGTCAAGAAAACTGTGTCTGACTGGCCTGAGCACAGGCATCTTGTTGCCCTTGGCTGGCTAAAGTGGGGAGGGGAGCAGCAAATTGGCTGGAGCTTCCTTGAACTTTGGTGTAGCCCATTCCACCCTTGTGCCAGCAGTGCCATGAGCTCCAAAAGCAGTGCCTGGAGCTGTGATGGGGTGATCACCTCCCTTCTTGCAAAGACATTGCCAAGGACCACCCCATGGCTTCCTCCCCAGCTCCCAAAGGGATTCCATGAGCAAAGAAAATTTGTGAAAACCCAGAAGGACCTTGGCCTCATCTGGATCAATGCTCCAGGAGCTTCCCTGCTCTATTTGGGAAGTTGAGGGTAACAGCAGCTTTCACCAGCAGCTTTCACGTGGGGTACCCTTGGTGCTGGATGTTCCCACTGAACACACTCCTCTGCATGGTTTTGATTTCCACTGAGCATTGTGCAGCTCCCTGCCCTGCTCCTGAGGAGGATGAATGCTCCTTGCTCCTGCTTTTGAGAAGAGCATCTCCCTGTGTTTCTCTGGAGGCCACCTGCAGTGCAGTGAAAACGAACTGCAGGGAAGTTTTACTGTTTTAATTTTTTTTTTTAATGGAACAATTTTTCCAATCCTACCTCCTGCAAAGCCAGTTGATTTAGTCATCCTGGGCTCCAGATGTGCAGGGCTCACTGGGAGACAGCAGCTGTCACACAAGTGCTGTAAAATGCATTATCCTCAGCCTCTGACATCTTTGGTCCTCCCAAGGCCAGTAGTGAGTACCCAGTCCTTGTCCTGAGATTTCCCCTCTCAGCAGTGCAAAGTTCCCAGGTCACAGCTGCTGCTGCAACACAGGGTAAAGCCACGCTGAAGGCAGTGAGAAAATTCCCACAGATCATGGTGCAGACCTCAGTTACACCCAGGAGTTTCATTTATTCCTGCTGTTTCTCTTATGAGCCTTGCCCTTTTGCATATGCATATGCACACATCCAGATACAGACACACACGGCTTAAAATGGGGTTCTTTTCCTGCCCGTTGATTTTATAACAAAAAAGGCTGACTCCAGATCAATAATCTTTGATTTTTGAGCTCCCAGATAGTTTTGCTGGGGTGTGACATTCTCTAACTTTCACCTGAAATGCTGACACAGGAGTTATCACTAATAGTTCTGATAACAGACTGCAGGCAGAAACTTTCTCTTTGCTCTCAGCCTGATAAATGAGGGAGAAACTGTGTCCCCATGAGCAGAAAATGAACAGCTGGGCATTCTTGCTTCACTGGGGCATGCAGAAAGCTCATGTCTTCACTTCCTTCACTTCAAATGTGGCTCCTAAAAAGCATGGTGCACGTGGTGAGCAGGGTGCCAGTGGCCATGGTGGGCACGAGATACACAGTTCCCTTGACTAAATACACACAAGTATGTAAAGTTTGGCCATAAAACACCTCCTGACCCTCAGGCTCTGTGCACAGAGCATGCAAAGAGCTCTGAAGCAGCTGCCTGCAGGCAAGCATCAATCACATGTGGCTGTCCTTGAGGTGACACAGGACAGGGGGTGTTAATGCTGCAGCCAAGGTGTTTCAGCAGATAGTGCTACATGGGTTTCATGCCTCCCTTTTGGCTTATCATCAAAAAAGCAGCACTTGTTTTGTGCCTGACTGCTGGAAGTCCCCAGAGGATAAATGCAGGGAAAAGCCTTGCCCAGCCCTGGGAGAAAAAAGTAAAACCTTTTCCTAAACCTTTCCCTTCAAGCCCAGGGGGTGGGGTGGCATCTCTGTCTCCTCTGGCCAGCTGTCCTAGGGGACACTAAGGAGTGACTTCAAGCTCAAGTGGAAGAGGTGGGGTGTAATGCTTGGAAATACTTCTTTCAAATGAGTTTTCTTTGGGGTAATGATATCATGAAATAAATCAGGAGGGAGCATGTCATCCTTGAATCACTATGGAGCCCACCTGTGACATGACTCATGGCCTTGGTGACTTATTTAGGATGACTGAACCTCATGAGAGTCCTGTGATTAAGCAGCCACCAGCACTTGTGAAGTGCCTTGACTTGTCAGGGCCCCAAATATAGAAGGTTTTGGTCAGACTGGAGGAATGTTTTGATGAATAAAGATTTCCAGGGGAGCCCACATTTGCCAACAGCAGGAAGAACAGTGATTTTTTAAAGTGATGCTCCCAGCCCAAATTTGGCTAAGAAAGAAGATACAATCTAGGGACTTTGGGCATGAGTGCTAATGCAAACGCCCTCACCATCTGCTTTATTTGCACAAGCACACAGACACACTCAGTTTATCAAATTCCAATTCTCCCCTGCTGCTTTTTCAAGCCGCTCATCCCAGTGCGGTGGGAGCAGTGAAGCAGAGCTGTCCCAAACACGGCTCCTGGCCTGGATCCAGGAGTGCTGGGGTGGGCACACGGTGCCTCCTGCTCTCCCCTCTCACAGGAGAAACCACAGCGTTCCAAACAGGGCTGTGAGGAGATGGCTGCGTGTCCATCCCTGCTCCAACCTCAGGTTCCACAGCCCTGCTTTGGGGCTGATCCCAGAGGAGCCAGCACAGGCTCCAGCCATCCCTGCATGGCCAGGAGTCACGCTGGGATGTCTCAGCCCCCAGCCTTGCTCCAGCAGAGGGGAGTCCTGGGGCTGCCTCCTCCAGCCCAGATTAAGATGCTCTCCACACAGGCTCCAGCGTGACTGCAGAGAGCAGTGTCCTTCAGCAAATGGTAAATAATTGACACTTTACTCTGCTGGCAGCCAGCACCCCCGTCGGCAGCTGGGTTTGTCATTTTGCATCCCCTCAGTGGCTCTAATTTCAAATTTACAGTAACATATGCCCAGAGAGCTGCTGGCCTTCCCCCAGCATCACGGATGCTTATTCCCTGCTGCCCTGTGCTGTGACGGGTGAGGAGTGAGTGACATCTCTGCCTCTGCCACGGATCTTCTCTTGGCCTCCTGTGGTGGGAGAACACAGCCTTTTTGTTCCTTCCCCTCTGGTTTGGTTTTTTTATGATATGATCATTATTTAGACCGGGAAGCTGGGGACCAGAGTATTTCCAGTACACTTATTTAGCTGTATGTGTCCCATTAGTGTCAATGACAATTGCACAGCTAAAACTGACCAGATCCTGTGGAAGATTTACCCCCTGGTTTAGCATTTCACAGAGATGAGATTTCCCCTCCCCCTTTCAGAGCCTTTGCTGCAGTCATTCTGCAGAGAGAAAATTGGAAGTCCCTGTGCAAGAGGAAGAGTGACTCGGTTAGGAAATGGAAATCTGCATCAGGGATGGGTTATGGAGGGGCAGAGTGGAGCCTGAACTTCCCCTTCCAGCCTCACTCTGCCATAGAACATCTGCTCAGACCCAGAGATCCTTTTGCTGTGACAGTGTCAAAACAAGACTGGCAGAAGGCTTTTTTCTTTTAAACATCGTTTGCTACATAAAATTTGCTGGAAAGATAAGCAGAACATTTATCAGCCCTTTCCTTCTGACAACTCACCAGTTTCTCTGAGGGTTTTGGGTCACCTAGGAGGGGAAGCCTGGGGGAGAATGGGACTTGTGTCCCCAGGCTGTTACCTGGCACAGCATTGGTGGCCACCGTGGCACAGAGCAGGATGGACGGGGCCACCTGGGCAGCGTTTCTGCCACTCTCTCCTTGAAGATGGCCATGCCCTGGGAGCTCTCTCTCCTCCAGCAGAGCCTGCTGGAGGAGTTATTTGCCCCTCTGACACTGGCCATAAATTTCAAGGCCAGCAGGAGCCATTATGGTCGGACAGCCTGACCCTGATATAACACCGAGCGTGATTTGTGCGTCAAGCCCGGGACTTTCTTTGGAGATCTAATAAATCACAGGGAAAGGCAGCCAGTCCTGATTTTAAAGGCTGCAAGTCACTGTGCCGTGTCCCTGGGCAGGCTATTGAAGTGGTTAATTACCCCAGTGGAGTAAGTCCTGCCTTTATCCCCAGTCTGAGCCGCCCTGCCTGTGGCATCACATCTCTGATATATCCACTGGGAGATCCACAGCTCTTCCCAGGGGCAGGGGTTGTCAGCCACGGTCACATCTCCTCCTGAATTCCCCTCTGACAAGCCAAACAAACTGTGTTTCTTTCTGGCCTGATTGGCCAGCTCACTTGGGAGAGGCAGCTACATGGATTTTCCCCTCTTGTGTCAGGAGGTCATGCCAGTCCAAGTCAAATGTAAAGTGGAAGAGGGGTCAGGAGTCCATGATGTCAGGTGGGTGCCCAAGCCCTCCTTGAATCACCTGTGTATTGAAGGCATTCCCCAAGGGTGGGAGAGAAGCAACCCCTGTGTTTAACTTTCTGGCCCAGGAGGAGCAGAGAGCAGTGCTTATCAAAGTCACAGCTGGGAGGGCAGGGAGTGAATGTGAAAAGGATAAGAGACCCTCTGCCAGGTCACTCTTGCCCAATGCTTCATGAGCCAAGTGACCCCAATCCTGTCAGAAGGGATGGGGTTCCTGCCCCAGAACCAATTCCCCCCAGCTCCTTCCTTGGGGCCCAGGAAGGGTCTGATGTACTCCAGATGTTTTCTGGAGTGTGTCCACAGAAGGGCAAAGGAGCTGGGGAAGGAGCACAAGCCTGATGAGGAGCATCTGAGGGAGCTGGGGATGTTTAGTCTGGAGAAAAGGAGGGTTCTCACTCTCCACAACTCCCTGAAAGGAGGTTTTGGCAAGGTGGGAGGTAACTTCTCCCAGGTAACAAGTGAAAGGAGGAAAGGAAACAGCCTGAATTTGCACCAGAGGAGGTTTAGACTGGTATTAGGAAATATTTCTTCACCAAAGAGACATTTAAAGCATTAAGAGCACAAAAGTGTTAAAAACAGGCTGCTCAGGGAAGTGATGGAATCACCAGCCCTGGAAGTGCTCAAAAACAGCCTAGATGTGGCACTTAGGGACATGGTTTAGTGGTGACCTTGGCAGTGCTGGGTTAACAGTTGAATTTGATCATCTTAAAGATCTTTTCCAACCTGTGGTGTGAACAAGAGGCTGGCTCCAAGACCCACATCCCATCTCATCCCTCTGGACACACAGTACAGTGCTCCACACCTGCCCAGCTCAGCCAGAGCAGACCCTGACCCATCCCTCAGCAAATCCTTCTGCCAGGGAAGAGAGCAGGCAGCTCCCAGGGGAGGTGCTGCTTCCTGCAGGGCTTGGTAATGTGGAGCTCATTCAGAACTGCTCTCATTTCCTGAGCTGGGATCAAGGGCACTGATTTTCTTTGTTTGGCAGAGGATAAACCACTGAAGGGAGTCTTACTTCAGGCTGCCAGCTTGGTCTGAAGGAGCCAGAGGAGGCTGCCCTGCACTGGGGAGGGCAGGAGGTGAACTTAACTGGAGGATTCTCACAGGACCACTGCTTTAAAAGCAATCTGGAGGCCAGGGTGAGCTGGCTGCTAGATTTTCAAATCCTCAGACCTTCCTCTCTTGAAGGAAAAAACCAATTTCCTCTAAAAGGGTCAAAGACAGTGGAATTAGTCTGCATCTTTCACTGGAAGTCATTGCATCTTCCCAGCTGGCACAGGATGGAGTGCTGTGGGTACTTTGATGTCCAGCAGCTGATCCTTTGGCACCTGCATTTCAGGTTTCATGCTAGACAGAGAGTCTATGAAGTTCTCCTGCTTATTCTTCCCACATTCCAGCCTGACCTGACCTCTGCAGGAGTCAGAATGATTTCCAGAGTGGGAAATCTTACAGCACTGGGCTGTCTTCTCATCAAGCATCCATCAAGGCATGAGACTTGGTCAGAAAAGGGAAGGATCAGTGAGGAATTTAAGCAGGTGCACGTGCTCCCAGTCTGCTGTTAACTCCAGAGTACCTGAGGTGGGAGAGAAATACAGTCCCCAGACAACAGGTGATCATCTCTTGCATGTTAATTCCTGTAATTACTCTCCATTTACTCTTCTTTCTGATGGTCCTGTTGTCACTGTCAGAATAAAACCCAAAATCAAATGTTTGTGAAAGGACAGATAAAGCTCTCTGAGAACCAGTCTGAAGTCAACTGCTATTTTGAGTGCAATCACAAATACCAGAATTTCCCCTCTGCAAGTTCCCAACATCCCCTCGTATTGGTCTTCCTGCTGTACAGGTCATCTTGACCATCAGAAGACCCTTGGGAAGGAGATGTGCAGGAGGGAACTGAGGAAGCTGTCCCAACAGTGCAGTGAATGTGAAAGGCTGTGTCCTTCTTGGCCTAAGCCACCCTTGAGACACTGTCACAGGTGAGGCTGAAGGCTGCTGTGTCCCCTCTTGGTGCAGACACCTGCTAGAGGTGTCACCAACATCCTCTAGGGATGTCAGTCCCATCACTGTGGGCACCCTGTCCCTCTACACCAACCTCTTTATGGCACTCTTGGCACATCAATCCTCTTATCAGGTGGCTGTTTTCCTTTTCTGGACACATTTCCTCTTCTGCCATGCCAGATACACCAGTGGCATCAAACACAGCCACAGNTCCCTCTACACCAACCTCTTTATGACACTCTTGGCACATCAACCCTCTCCAATGGCATCAAACACAGCCACATAAACTGCCCTTGTTCTTCTCTGATTTACCTTGAGCCCAGTATGCCCCAAAGCCCAGTCCTGGGCATGGCAAAGATGCACCAAGAGATGCTCCCCTTGCTATGGATCTGCCCAGACCCTGCAGCCAGCACCAATCCTGAGAGGTCACCACCCTGCTGGCCTTTGCCTTGGCCCTCCAAACCCATGCACATGCAATGATGGCTGGACACTGTCCTTCTGCTTGTGAATTTTGGTCATTTTTATTTAAAGGGGTGTGATAGAAACATTTATGGTTCTGCAAAAGAAGCTGGTATCTAGGTTCTAGGTTAGATTCTTATTATGGCTTCATTTGTTGCCTGCTTCTGTAACTAATGAGTTGGATTAAAAGGACAGGCTGGTTTGGGGCTTTCTAGTCCTTTCTAGAGGTCCCTTCAAGCCTGTGGGAGAGCTGGCACAGTTTAAGAGCTGTGTCTGTCCTGATATTGCCTCTTTAGGAGCACAGCAGAAATCAGCACAGCCCTTCACAGGAGGCACTTGGATGCAGGGGCTTTGTCTGTCTTGGCTTCCTTTACTTGCCTTGCCCTGGAGACCCTAAATTCTCAGGTCATGAGTGTGGCTTTCCAAAGACAAGTCTGAAATAAGCCATATCTTGTTTATTTGCCCCAAAGCAGTGGCCATGATTCATCTGCAGATTTCATACCAGTGTCTAGCTGGATGCCTCTGTTCTATTGATTTCTGCAGCTCTGCTTGCAGATAAGTTTAAAATCATGGGACTGGACAGGATCTCCTGGGTTGTTGTGTCTCATCTTCCTCTGTCACCCATAGTCATGTTATGCAACTGCTTTCATAAGCTTGCAAAGCTGCAGCTTAAAATTAGGCAGAACTTTGCTCCTAGGATTCCTTCAGGAAAGCCTTTGCAGACTTTCATTCCTCCAGCAGTCATTAATGCTGTCATTCCTTGTCTAAACATAGTCAGGAATGGTNAAGGCCTGAGCTGGCACAGGAGATGTCCCCAGCAGCTCAGGCACAGTCCCAAGGTCTCAGTGAGTCCTCATCCCCTGGCACTGCTCTCCCCAGGCCCTTCTGGAAACGCTGATTCCGTTTGCATTTGCCTCTTCCCGTGGCTCGCAGCCATCTCATGCCTGAGTGATCTATCTCTGCTCCTTTGTGGATAAACTGCCAGCATGTAGCAGAAATCCTTGTTTGTAGTGTCCAAGTACATGGTGGTGCATTTTTTACTGCTAAATTACATCCCATTTGTCTCAGTCTCACCCTTAAGGGCACCCAGCTCCTCCTGCGCAGTATTCCAGCCCTTATCAGCACCAGCAGTGACTCCCAGCTCCACGTCATTCCTGCCTTCTCTGCTAGGGTCATTTAAAGAAAATAAGGATTAAGATAGCATCCAAGATAGCTCCTCTACGAATTCCACCAGGAGCTCACTGCCAAATTTCAATTCCCCTTTCAGCATGGCCTGTTTTCTACCCATTGGCTGGTTCTTGACCCAGACTAAATCTCTTTCAGGGCACCTCATCTTAATGACTGCATTCCTGCTTGGCAACAAGGAATCAGGCAGACCTGGTCTCCCCTGTGTCCTGACTCCAGCAAGTCATGCACAGGCTGCAGCTGGCAGACCTATCCCTTCATTTGTTCCATTTATCTTGTGTTTCCCCATCCTCCCTGCAGAGCTGGTCCAACACCTCTCTCCTGCAGAGGACACTGGTGTGTGGCTATTCCCACTGCAATCCCCAATCCCTTCTCCTCTCAGCTACCATGTCAGCTCTTCTCCCATCCCTTCCCACAGTCCCTGGCCTGGTGGCTTCATCAGCAGCTCTCAGCCTTGCAGTACAAATTACCTTGTACCTTGCAGGTCCTTCCTGCACACAAGGTTGGAGATATCCTTGGCCCCTAGACTCGATGTTCTCTTTATCTCATAAATCCCAGGCACCTGCTCCCATTTCCCTTCTCCCCCTGCTGTTGCCAGTAGCTGCTGCTGACAAAAAGTGTGTGCTGGGGTGACAAAATATTTAGTTCATGCTGGGCTGATGTATAAAATACCTGAGCTGAGCCACATATTTTTGTGTATTTCTTCCTGCCAGGTTCTTCTTTTCTTTACTGCCCTCCCTTTTGCTCTCTGTTGGTCCCCTCTGCATTTTTAATACTACCACTGTTAAAGTTTTATAAGCTCAGGCTGGCATTTTTATGGGTGTAATCTTCTTACAGTTCAGAATGTTTTTGAAATATTATGTTTATTCTTTTCCCAGCACTCAAAACTCCTTCATTTGGCACAACAGAGGTGATTTTAAAACTTTAAGCAAGGTTAAAAATCTGCCTTTTTTCTCCTCCCTACTTTGGAGCTCTGAAACTTTTTTATGGTGGAGTGTGGTTGTGCATCTGAGTGCAAAGAAGGCAGGAAAACAGAGAAAAGCAATAGATAATTAATAATGCTGGGAAATGAACTCTGTGCCATCCATTTTGTTTTGGCCTCCCTGAACATCTTTGGGACTTCCTTAGAGCCAGCTGCTCTCTCTTGGTATACTGAGACCAATTTTTTTTCAAGCTGTGAGCTGGATAAGTCACTAAAGTCACCTGGGAAAAATAAACCCCACCAAGTGTGGTGCCCAAACTCTGCAGCAAAAGAGGTGGGTGCTGGCAGGGATGGGTGGATGTGGGGTCATAAAGGTTGTGCTTCAGCCTCCATTTTCCCTCATAAAAAATGACCCCAGGCCACTTGACTGAGAAAAAGATGAAGTGTGATATCTTAAAAAACCCCATCTTTTGGGTTCTCATCACATTGCCCCCAAGAGGAATCTGATATTATATTAAAAAAAAAAGAAAGAAACACAGTGGTGAAGATTTGTGCTTTTATGGATTATATCTTCTAACATATACTTCCTCTGCAGTATAGATAATACATCAGACACTTGGATGCACCTGACCCTGGGCATGGATGGGAATTGTGGGCTGCATGGGAGCACCCCTGAGGTGCACAAGAAGGGACATCAGAGACAGTAAATAAATGGCAGTCTTTTAAAACCTGTTTTGAAGGAAGAAGTCACAGTGCTTTTTCAGCACACCTGTGCTCACTCACTGAATAAATCCTTTTTTCACTGTTGAGCCAGCTCAAATCCCCAGCCCTAAAGGGCCCCCACACATTGTGAAAGTCCATTTTTCTTGTCCTGAACCATTTTCAGCCTGCCTGAGGTGCTCAGCTTTGAAATAATTTCAGCAGTGGTTTCTTTCTAGAACACTAGCACAGCTTCTTAAAGCACCTCACCAGTAATTACCAGGTTAGCTTGCAGCAAATCTGGGTGATGAGTGGTGCTGCTCCAGAAAATGAGACACAGGGAGCCACATGAGCAGCACAAGGTCATGCAGAAGGACTGTAGCTGAGCAGCACTTCCCCCACCACTAATTCTGAGCCTTTTTCTAGTCAATATAACGAAGTGCAATCAGCCACTGCCTAACCATGTACCTCTGGGCAGATTTAGGTACCCTGAGGACTGGCTGATGCTCCTGCAGAGCACCAGCTCTCCATCTCTTTGTGGTTCTGCACGCTCCTGACAGCAGGTGAGTTGAAATTAAGTAGAAAAGATCATTCAGTTATAAAGAGGGGGAAGACAATTACTTTGACTTCCAGCTTTCAGTCGTGCCTGCTTCAGTTTCACCCCAGGGAGTTACCTCAGCAATTAAACCTTAACTCAGCCACCACATGGCAACAGACACGACCTCCCCACACTGCCTTCCTGTGAATGCACCTTCAGAACCTCTTCACAGCCCAAGCTGGTGTTGTTTGCTTCCATGCAACACTAGCAAAGCCACTTTTTAATTAGCATTGCTCTGTGACTTGATTTACCTCAGATAAGTTCACTGCACATACATCAAAAGGAGCAAACTACTGTGGATGGGCAGACAGCAAGAGCTGGCCAGGAGTCCAACCAGGCACATGATTATGAGCTCTCTGAGCAGGCAGGACATCTCTCTGGATTGGCAGGGCTGTGATGGGACTGAGGGCACATCCCACAGCCACATCTCCCTCTATCCATACCTGCTTGTGGACAGGGAATGGATCCCTCAGGGCATCCTCCCTGTGCCCCTGCACAGAGCACATTTACAGGAGTGCAGTGTGGACACACTGTTAGAGATCTAGGAAAATTACAGCCTGGAAAATCATTCCCAGGCTGGAGCTTCTCCTGATTCTCTCAGCTCCGTTCCCAAGCTGATAGCTTGTTCAGCTCCAGGAGGGAGACTTTCTCCCAGGATGATAATTTGGTCAAAATAGAATGGAATTAATAACATTAGATTAACACCTGATGCTGGCCGAGGGACTCATTCTGAAGTATTGTCCCAGAGGGGTTTTCTGAATTATCCAGTGAGCTACTGTCTTGTCTTGGCTCTTTGGAAGATCCTGTAAGTACAAATTGTGCTCTCAATAAAATATCTCTTTCCTGTCATGAGAGGGACCATGTAGCTGTGTGTCTTATTTCCACTGCTCCAAAAGGTTAAATCCCTAACCCACAGCTACAGTGCAGGGCAGAGATGCAAGATCTGCTTCTCCA